>VWZZ01004290.1:0-111886 GCA_013399095.1 Psophia crepitans | reverse complement strand
AACCTTAATGATTCTATTCTATTCTATTCTATTCTATTCTATTCTATTCTATTCTATTCTATTCTATTCTCCCCTCAGTCTCCTCTTCTCCATGCTGAACAAACCATGAGAGTTACTGGCTGTCAAACAACATTGGCATTTCAATAATGAAAATTTAACCAACATTCACAGGAATAGGCATCTTGTTTCTATTGAGAAGGATTTCAAACTACTCATTCTCATGAAAACAGAGATGTTTGGACTTCAGTTTCAGAAACTTCCCTTGCAGTCAGATGTCTACCAATTGCAAGTACAGTACCAAAGACAGTGGAGTTCATTACTATTAGTTGGTAAAGTGGATTGGGGTTTGTTTTGTTTGCCAAAAGATAGAAAGAAAGAAGTGATCTATTTTCAGAATAAGGATGATATAGAACTACATGATTAAAGAGGAGCATGGGTGAGAGTTCGACAGCTGTAATGATTATGGGATTAAAACGCTTGAGAAGTTCTGGGAAGCAAAGGTCATAGTATTTGTTTTAGATAAGTGATATGTTAGGGATGGTGTAAATTGCTCATTCTTTGGCTGATTTAATAGTTTTCCAATACAAACTTTTAAATTCCCTGGTATATGTATTTCTAGTCTATAATAATATTGACAGCATCTTCTCTCTTTCAGGTACAGTGTTGAAAATAATGCAACTGAACATGCACATAAATTCTTAAGACACCATATTTAATACCTTTCTGCTTTATGTGAGAGTCTATTTAGGTCTCTTTCTCATATATATGAGCCCTAAAGTCAACAAATTGCGTTCTTCCTTTCAGGATGTTTACCTCTAAAGTCATCTGTATTTTGTTTTTTTATGTTTTTGCAGTAATTTGCCTCTCTCAAGAGCTTTTTTTTTTTAGCACTTGTGAAAGCCTTTTTTCCACTCTATTTCACTGCTTATTTACTTCCACAATAGCAAGTTAATGTCTTTTCTCCCTGTGTGCTTTTTGTAGTTATCTGTTGCAACCCTCCCCGCCCCCGAGTCATAGTGTGCCTAATATAAATAAATAAATAGAATAGAATAGAATCATTAAGGTTGGAAGTGACCTCAAGGATCATCTAGTCCAACCATCCCCCCACCACCTATTACCCACTAAACCACGTCCCTAAGTACCACATCTAACCTTTCCTTAAACACCCTCAGGGATGGTGACTCCACCACCTCCCTGGGCAACCTGTTCCAATGCCCGACCACCCTTTCCGAGAAGAAATTTCTCCTCATCTCCAACCTGAACCTTCCCTGGCACAACTTGCAGCCATTTCCCCTAGTCCTGTCACTAGTTATCTGCGAGAAGAGGCCAGTCCCCAGCTCGCCACAACTCCCTTTCAGGTAGTTGTAGAGGGCAATAAGGTCTGCCCTGAGCCTCCTCTTCTCCAGACTGAACAAGCCCAGTTCCTTCAGCCTCTCCTCATAAGACCTGTGCTCTTATAGAATTATATATAGAATATATAGAATTCAGTAGTGTTTCTAAGTTCTCGAGTCTGAAGAACAACTCATACGTTTCTCAGTTCTTTTTAGAGCAAGACCTGAACCCATTATTTCTTACTCCATCTGTTTACACACCTGCTCGCACTCTTCTTTCAGAGGGAAGAAAACTTGCATTGACTGTCCTGCACGACATCCTTGTCTCTAAACTGGGGAGACATGGATGTGATGGACGGACCACTCACTGGATAAAGAATTGACTGGATGGTCACACTCAGAGAGTTGTGGTCAACAGCTCGATGTCCAAGTGGACATCGGTGATGAGTGGCGTCCCTCAGGGGTTCGTACTGGGACCAGCACTGTTTAACATATTTGTCAGTGACATGGACAGTGGGATCGAGCGCACCCTCAGCAAGTTTGCCGACGACACCAAGCTGTGTGGTGCAGTCAACACGCTGGAGGGAAGGGATGCCATCCAGAGGGCCCTTGACAGGCTAGAGAGGTGGGCCTGTGCACAAACTGCATGAAGTTCAACGAGGCCAAGTGCAAGGTCCTGCACGTGGATCAGTGCAATCCCAAGCACTCCCAGTGCAATCCCAGCTACAGGCTGGGTGGAGAATGACTTGAGAGCAGCCCAGAGGAGAAGGACTTGGAGGTGCTGGTTGATGAAAAGCTTAACATGAGCCGGCAGTGTGCGCTGGCAGCCCAGAAAGCCAACCATGTCCTGGGCTGCACCAAAAACAGTGTGGCCAGCAGGTGGAGGGAGGTGATTCTCTCCCTCTGCTCTGCTCTTGTGAGACCCCACCTGGAGTGCTGCATCCAGCTCTGGAAAGACAGGAGCTGCTGGAGCAAGTCCAGAGGAGGCCACAAAGCTGATCAGAGGGGAGGAGCACCTCTGCTATGAGGACAGGCTGAGGGAGTTGGTCTTGTTCAGCCTGGAGTAGAGATGGCTCCGGGAAGACTTAATCGCAGCCTTTCAATACCTAAAGGGGACTTACAGGAAAGCTGACGAGGGGCTGTTTATTAGGGAGTGTAGTGATAGAACAAGGGGTAATGGGTATAAACTAAAAGAGGGGTGATTTAGATTGGATATTAGGAAGGAATTCTTCCCTGTGAGGGTGGTGGGGCACTGGAACAGGTTGCCCAGAGAAGTTGTGGATGCCCCATCCCTAGAAGTGTTCAAGGCCAGGTTGGATGGGGCTTTGGGCAGCCTGGTCTAGTGGAGGATGTCTCTGCCCATGGCAGGGGGGGTGGAACTAGATGGTCCTTGTGGTCCCTTCCAACCCAGACCATTCCGTGATTCTATGACTGTTCTGGATGCTTCCCTAGTCCTAGCAAATTGAGGATTCACCTTGGTTTGTACTGACTGCACAGTGTAGCGATAAGTTACAGTTACACAGCTATAGTTGATCAGCTTCTGGAACCAATTGGAACTGAAATAGTCTTGTGATTGTGCTTGGTTTGTATCCTTATCTGAGGCTGGTATGTGCAGGAAGGAAAGATTTTTAAACTATCTTTTCTTTACCTTCTTCTGATATCTTCTTTTCCTCTTTCCCTGGGGAGGGAAATCCTTCCTGGCCTGTATATAGGTTTCAGGAATCTATTAGTTAGTTTTATAAGAATTATAAGTCTATAATAGTATCTATGTATTGATATGTGGAGAAAATATACTACATATCGTTAGTCCGATAAAAAACCCCCAGTATTTAGGTGATTCTATCAGTAAGAATATGACATCTTAGTATTTATTATTCATTTACCACTGCATTCAGGAATCCTAGAACTAGAATCGTACCCAAGTTCAGCTTAAAAAGGAAAAAAAAAAACCCAAAAGCTTACAATGTAGGTATTACATTAATCATAATACAAATACAGAAAAGGGAACAGAAGGAAGCAAAAGCCAACTATAGAGGTTTAGAAGTTTCATTTCTTTTATCCTTTGTAGTCATTGTGATAAGAATAGCTTTAGACAGAATCTAAAGCACTATAGTGAGTGGGAAGGAGAATTAAACATCACCTGATGCAGGAAGTCAGTGGGCTACATATGGCTAAGCTTGAGAGTAATATAGGCTTGGCCTTTTACTGTATTTTTGTTTATGATCTACTTTCAGCCTGTGTTGGAGACAGAATGGTGCACTAGAAGATTCTTTGATCACACTGAGTGTGGCTGCTATCACACTCATGTTTTAGGGTGTTTAAAGGAAACCTCTCTTCCCAAGTGTGAATATAGCATTGTGTGTGTGGGACAACATAAAAGTGTTTGAAAACTTAAACATGTGAGTAGACAAATGCTAAGCTGGGATCACTGGTTTTGAAGAAATGGGTTCTGAAACTGTTGATTAGGTGAATTTGGAGCAACTTTGCTTTTAAATATGGTCTTCGGTTCTATTTTGTATCTCAAAGACTGTTTCTGGAATAAAGGGAGGAAGGAGAAAATTTTAAATGTATGCATACGATGTGTAAATAATTCTGATCTTTTTTTTTTTTACCAGATTCCATATGACACTTCCTTTTGATGTGCTTCATTTGTTAAGTTACTAGACTGATCTTTTGCTAGTAAGAAATCAAATTCTTCAAGAATTCAGCAGTAACGTTCTAGAGTGTTCAGGAAAATTATAGTTTATTCCCTGTAAAACAGACTCACTTAAAATAAATTAACAACTTGCAGCAAAGATGATGCTTCTTAAAAAATATAGATAGAATATGACTTTGCTGTTAACAGTGTATTGTCTTTTCACAGGTATCCAAATTACGAATTTATCAGTGATAACTCAATATCCTGGTCAGCAGGACTTCATAACCGATACACTGAAAACTCCCTAAGAGGTGTTATTCTGGATATTCACTTTTTGTCTCAGGCAGACTTCCTGGTCTGTACATTTTCATCCCAGGTAAACTGCAATACAAATACAATATAGAGTATATGTACCAGTTCTAGATGAAATCGTAGCTCCTTCTGCCTGACACATTTTTCTTCATAATCACATTTCTTTCCAGTACTTGTTAGGGTTTGTATTTTACGTTGTACATGTAAGTATACAGGCTGCAAACCAAATGAACCTTTGAATAAAAAATGGGAGGCTGGCTTTAACTATGATTCTGCGTCTGAATTCTTTGCCTACTGCCCTCAACAGTCAAGTTACCCAGGTTTGGTACTACAAAGGAAACAATTGCTGAAAGGAGATATATGCTTTATGCCAGGTACGCAGGACACTTAGTAAAAAGCATATCTGCTGAAAAGATTTAAAATCTTTTACAGAGCATGTGTCTGTATTCTCCTCCTGGGGCGCACACACATGCAGAGAACAAAACATCAAAAAACTGTCACAGAAGCTGCAAAATAAATAACCTCTTACCAATGTATGGGTAATCAAATTTGTTTCTATATTACAGGGTATAACAGGTACTTTGAAATAATTAACTTCAGCCTGATCTTCTGAAAGCTACTTCAGAAAAGTTATTTCAAAGATCAGATGGAGAGAGATAAAAGGAAATCTTTTACATTTTTAAAGCAAATGCCTCTCTCAAAGAAGCTAGGAAAGTACAAATGTCTGGTTTGATCAAAGTTCTGTTCACTGTGTCTTCAGAGGGAGAAAAGTAAAATCAAGCTTGACTATGTTTACGTAGGCTGAACGTGATTAAACAACTCAAATGCTTTTTCATATTGAAGAAGTCTGTTGTATTGTTAGTTTATCAAGCTTACACAAAATCAGAGAAAGTTACATTGATATAGATTAGGATTCAGAAAGGTCACAGTGGCCAAATCAGACACCTGACAGAGAAGAGCTTTCTAGCCAATTGTTGAAAAGAGCTTTATTTAATATAGTGGCAGCCTTTGGGCTTTCTGACAACTCTGAGAAATCTAACATGATTCCGATATTGGGGACCTGTTTCCAGTCTGAAGAAAATTCCCTTCATAAAATGCAATACGATGACACTTCAAAATGCATCTTTTTCCTCACCAATGTCATTACTGTGCTGCTGGGATTCAGTTTCATTTGGTTGTCTTCCAAGTTGCCAACAGTCATAATTCTATTACTGTGCTAATATTAATGGCATTTTAAAGCCTTAAACTTCTGGAGCTGCTTGATTGTGAAAATTGAAGCTTCCTTTAGAAAAGTAAATGTAAAGCCCCTTTATTGCAGAATAAATTTTGAAAATGCAGGTTCTAGAGGTTCAAAGGGAAGTAAAATACAGTTTTTATTAGTAGTAGAAAAGGAAAACATTTGCTTTAACATTTCGTTGGCTACATAATAATTTTAAAAAGCGGGATGACTAGTGTTCATATAGCTGTTTTCAGTTTCTACTGAAAAGTAGACTGTTGTAATTATTAATCTATTTATTTATTTACCAGATCTGATCACCAGAGTACTAATTAAAATGCTGCAAAATTGTATGCTTCTTGTAAGTAAATATGCAGGGTTTTGGTATGGGTTTTTTGGTTTTGTTTTTTTGACCTGCACATTCCAAAACTTGATCCTCTCGTGAAATTCAATTGTTACGTCTCGGTTGCTGACTTCTGTGGTATATTGCAGGTACACACAATATTTATGACTTCTCTTGTGGTTTTGTTTCTAAGGTTTGTCGAGTTGCCTATGAAATTATGCAGACATTGCATCCAGATGCTTCAGCATATTTCCATTCTTTGGATGATATCTACTACTTTGGGGGACAGAACGCCCACAACCAGATTGCTATTTATGCTCATCATCCACGAACTGCTGATGAAATTCCTATGGAACCTGGAGATATAATTGGAGTAGCTGGAAACCACTGGGATGGTTATTCAAAAGGCATCAATAGGAAATTAGGAAGAACAGGCCTCTACCCGTCCTATAAAGTTAAGGAGAAAATTGAGACAGTCAAGTACCCTACATACCCAGAGGCTGACAAGTAGATCAAAAAGAAGACATTCAGCAGTAATTCTCAATTTTGATTGGTTTGAACCAGTCAACACACTAACTAATGGTTTATATGGGATTTGAATATGCATTTTAACATGCAGTTAAAATCAAAGCCTTTAGTAATGAAACTGGATAAGAAGCTGAGAACAGATGGATGGGCTATTACCTGAACTTACTCTTAAGCATTTTTTGTTATATGCACTCTCACACACGACCACACAAAACCACGTACAACAGGAAAACTGTTGTTTTATACTTTTTGTCTCTTTTCAGGATTTGTCCCAGTCGTTAGTCTTACGTGAGCTTTGGGCTCTTCTCTCTGCGATTAATTGACAATAATGTTCAGACTTATAACACTGCCACATTGTGTAATTTAAGTGACATGAACATATTTTGTATGTGCAAAATTTAAAACATGGTGCCTATATTTGAAAAATTTGTGACCTTTTTAGAAGAGCCATGCCTGTTTTGCAAATGGGCAAGAGTCAATCTTCAACTGGTGTTACCGTGACCACTGAACTTGCTTCAAACAACAGATTCAGATTTCAGACTAGATTTCTTTGCAAGTTTATTTTTAGCATTCCATTGATTACTTCTCATCATTAATAAAATAAAGGATACATCCAACAATAAAATAGTCACTGTCTGTTAGGAACTTTTGTAAAACAATGCCATGACAGATTCTTTAGTACTGATGTTTCTGGACATTGCCTTTCATTAAAAAAAACAACCCCACAACAAAACACACATCCTCCCCACTTCCCTCCCAACTCCCCACCCTCTCCCCAAAAAAATCCCAACCCAAACCACAACAAAACAAACCACAAAATCCACAAAGGAAAAAGTAGAAGGAGTTTCACTGACATTTTAAACACTCGTTATTTAACACAACCGTTAGTGGCACAGTGTTTCCAGTTCTGTGGACAGCGGGTTTCAGCAGGATGACTTCAGTGGCTCAATTTCTTGCATTTACTCTCTAGCACTGTTCTTTAACCTTCTGTGTTTCTCTTCCGAAAATATTTCTTAGAGTGTTATAGACTGCCACTTAGCATCTTGGCATTGAATGTAGTTGCTTTTAAGTAAAATACTCTAGATTATCCCATTTATAGAACCCATCAATCCTAGAGTACTCTAAAAAAAATCAAGCAATTTACCCAGTAAATAGTAGGTTCCAAGAAAACACAAGGATGAATTTTTATGCATGACCTAAAATTGTTAGTAATTCTTAGTGTTTTGAGATCTGTTGCTAGTCTACTCTCTATTAAGAGATAATTTACAAAACACTTTTACAAACAACTTTGTAGATTTGGGGTTGTGTGTGTGTATGTATATATATAAAAAAAATGTACAAGATAGCAAGAGATTATTTCCAAATAGAATATTAATAGCATTGTACAGGTTCTAGTGCGATCCAATCTGGAATACTGAAAGAGCAGAAAATGTTTACTATTCAGACACTGAGAAAACATCACATGAGTAAAGACTGAAAGAACATGGCTGGTTGACCTTAACCTTAAAGCAAAAGTTAAAAGGATATTTAATCGTATTTATGAATAGACCAAGGACAGTGTTGACATAATGGATGGATGCGCTTGACCATGAATAAATGTTAGGCTGAAAAGTAAAAGGAAATTTCTGGAGGTGTGTGACATTCAGCAACAGTGTGCTGTTGAGATAATGGTAAGTAAGATGGAACTTGATTGGTATGTAAAGGAATTAACAAAGTAGTTCTCTGTGACATTATGTGAAGGACTGATTCTGTAGATGCTTCCAGTTATGTGTTCCTCAACTGAAAAACTATTTTGTGGCTTAAAAAAGAATAACAAAACCAAAGTTGAAAACTGCTGTGGAAAAAAAAAAAAGGTAAATCACCTGTTACTAGTATTAAATAGAAATATCAGTAAAAATGCGTATAGATACCAACTAGGATTTAAAGAGGGATTGAAGGATAAAGGCAAATGGATAAGAGTGGCCATGAAATGCTAAAGGCGATGAGTTTTTGTGACTAAGGATGACTAGAGTTAACCATTGGAACTATTGAGGAAGCTTTTTAATGTTAGGTTCCTGTCCAAGTGATTCTGACAAATTTTCCTCTAACTTAGCCAAACTTGTGATATTTCAGAGGCACAAATATAGGCTAAATTATAAGGTTTTTTTTTTAACTTATATTTGAATATTATATATAAAGCTATTGCTACTTTCCTTGTCAACTTGAAAAAAAATAATCCAAACCAACAAAAATTTCTTCCTCAACAATTAGATCAATACATTTTATCTTTGGGAAAACTAATTTAATTATTTCTCTACAAATACCATGGTATCTATTTGATATTTATAGGTTTTCAAAATGTTTTATTTTTGGAGCTCTACAGCTTCCGAGCTCATAATTTCCAGCTTATTTCTTAGAGTGTGATGCAGAAGAAGTGTTTATAAATGAATTGACATATGAAAATTCCTCTAGTCAGGTAGCTGAACTGAAAAAATCGTTGAAGAAGGTAAATAGCAGAACATCTAAGATGAGCCCAAAGGCAAGAGCAGATCTTCTGATGCAGTAAGGAGAGAACTGCAGGCGCTGATGTTATAGGAGACGTACCAATACAATGTGGCAATTCCTCAACAGAGTACGAAGCTGACGAAATATTGGCAAGGTACATGTGCCTCCTTACTTATTCGAAGTACCTAATGAATAATTAGCTCAACATCTTTGAGAAAATGATCATGAAATGGTATGAAATTATGAAATTATTGTTAATAACTAAGAAATATACTCATGTAGATGCTATGACGACAATCCTCTGGGCCGTGTGGTCCTTCAGTGCTTGTAATGCAGTACTTCTCAGAGGAAGAAACCTAACAGTAGGCTGCTTACTAAATGCACCTGTTTCTAGAGGTTTGTTTCGTTTAAGACTACTAAGTAGTTACATCTTGGAATCCTGGGACCTTGGGACATTAAAACTGAATTTGTTTTATAATAAGCAAAATGAATATTAGTGACTTTATTCTCAGTTACAATGGAGTCCAGGTAGTATGGAAGGATCCATGGATAAATGAAAATGAGACCCCCAAATTTATATTGTAGCTCACAGAAAAGTGAAATAGCAGGAAATAAAAATTTTGTCTTAAACACCTGAAAGAAAGCTGAATCTTTTGAAAGCTGTGAACTCATTAAGATACTAGCCAGAATGCTTGCAAGCAGGTATACATCTCGTTTCTTCCGTTCACCTTGTAACTCTGCAACAGTCCAGTCATGTAGTTTTTGCCTCCTCATACCACCAAGTCTGACATCCCTAAAACAAAGACAGCCCTCATACTCTCTTAAACAAGATAATGTTTAATTACATTTTTTTCTCTTTAAGAAGCATTTGTACATGTGTGCGTGAGTGTTGTGTTCATAAAAAATAATATGAACTGTACTCTTTCCTTCTTTGATATTTTATGTTATCATTGTCATATTCTCGGTAATAACTTATGTTCCAGGTAAATGTAGTCTTGGTAAACTGAATATTCTACTTGGCTTCCTACCAGCTGGGCTAAGAAATTTATTCTGAGTAGTTCAGTTAACTAGTTTTCTGTGACATTGGGCTCATCAGCAGCAGTTTGCTGCTACTACGGCAATTACACCAACCCGAGTTCGGTCCTTGATTTTCAGTCCAGCCTGCAATCAGATGCACAGGATTCCCAAGTCTCCTCTACCAACATTGTATTCCTGTGAACTGCAGTATTATGGATTTGTTCATAAAGGATGATGTTTTTAAAATATTTCTCTTCAGAGAAGTATTTTGTCTACCCCTTCTACTACTGAATTTTAAGGATGTTTGAAATTACCAGAAGTTCTCTCTCCTTTACCAGTTTTTCAGGAAAGAGAACTGATGATATCTTTCTTATAGAGAGACATTCACAATCTGAGTTTCCTCCGTAATGGGTTTATGTCTCTTTGATAGGCAATTTTAAAATAAGGGTCTTGGCTTCTGAGATAGGAACATAATTGATTAGAAAATTTTCATTATGAATTCTTTATAAGTAGAGGGAGATTTTCCTTCATGCCAGTGGACTAGCACCTACCATTTGGAACTTTCTCAAAACAGTGAATTAAACTTTTGTTTTTCCAGATCGTAAGTTTCTTTGCGATGTAATCTCTCAAGTGTCTAAGGAATCCAGGTGAAAATCATTTGCTTAGTTTGGGAGGTGGGAAGAAGAGCGTCTAATAAGACATGATATTGTACTTTTAATTTAAGTTGCTTTATCAGTTTATAAAGCCACAAATAAACCTTTAAGTGCTGAGTTAAGGATTTCTGCCAGCAAAATCATTGTGCTCCTTCTCAGAAATACTTAAAATGTGCAACCCCTCTTTTAGTTTTGCCTAATACCAGTCCCAGTCGTGTATAAACATCATGCCGGTCATATTCTGATCGTTGGTTGTTACTGTATTACAGTTTTATTTCTTATGCGGGTGGCTTGGGAGCAGGCTATCAACAGGCATAAGCTTTGGTTTACTTACTGTGTTGAATTAAAGCTCATAAAAATTCCATTTCTCTAAGGCACAACTAGAATTCTAATTGCACTCTATAGACTTTTGTCAAGGTCCTGTATATGTACCTGTGAGCTTATAGGGAGCAAGACTGAAGCAAAGAAAGTTATACATGAATATCAACTACAAACAGGTTGGGTTAGACTTCAGAGTATCCTGTTCATTTCTGAAAAGCATGAGATGTGGCACTGCATGATACAAATAAGAGGGTAGTGTAAAATTTCCAAGCCTGCTAAAACAAATTGTTAGTCTGTTTGCCTGTGTCACTGGTTGCATTCACTGTGTAGAAGATGATTTCAGAATCAAAGTACATAAAGCTGAGATCTTCCAGCATTACTGCAAGCATGTGAGAATCCCTTCCATTGATGTGTTTGCTGGTCTTTACCCCTTTTCATACCACGTACAAATACCTAACGATGCTGATCATGTTTCCTATTCAGTGGAACCTTCCTTTATTTTGTACGCTTGTTTCTTTTGACTCAGCTTATGTGTCAGTAGAATCCTATTGCCTCTTCAATTCAAGAAGGTTTGGATTAACACAAACACTTGCCAGTTGTTTGCATCAAAATGCTTCTACCATTGCTCAAATTTAACTTCACATTCTTCGGCTGATTCCTAAGGAAACACTGTTGAGGGAAGGAGCCATCTCCACTGGACTTCGCTGTACATGTTACATAGCTGCTGACACATACATGTGCTGGCTTTATTTTCAATTTTGCATTATTTTTCCACTTTATACAGGCTCAAGATTTTGTTTTTATTTTACTGTATAGACAAAGACCCAACTGTCCTACATTTTCTTCAAGTATATTGGACCTCACCCCACTTCTTCTAATTGTCTTAAAGACATTCTCCAGTCGCAGCATTTTAGTAGAATCATCTAGATCAATGTTTCCTGAAGACTATAATATTTTTATGCTCTTCCATTAGCCCCACTGCCTACTTGCATCTGAGCCTGATCTAGCATGGTTGGTTGAACCATCTTCATACCTTTCTGCTTAGTGTGTTTTGATTTCCTTGCCTAGTGGCTAGTGGTCATTACCTGACCAGGTATCCTATGGACAGCAATGTCCATATTTGATTTTTCTTAATGAGAAAATAGATTATTTGCAGGTGGGGCTTTTTTTTGTTTGTTTGTTTGGTTTGGTTTTTTGTTGTTGTTGGTGGTGGTTTTTTGTTTGTTTGGTTTTTTGTTTTGTTTTTTACAAAATGCATTTTTACATTTTCCCTAACTGGTATAGTCAGGGATTTAAAGAGAAAACATCGTAATCAGATGTGCCTAATAAGTGTTTACGAGGCATAGAAGTGCCTTGCCTAATAAGATCTACAGCTCACATGGTGGTGTGTTTCTTGATGCAGATGAAAGATGCATTCTCATAGCATTCCCTATGCATATTTGGATATGTAAGTGATAGGGACACAATCTGAATGCAGTCTTTTACAAGACCATAAGAGACAGGTTATTTTCTTCTTTTCAGGCTTGGAATCCTTTATTTTAGCTTGGGCTTAGTGTTCCTGCTCTCTTTCTTTGGCATTTTTGTTTGTATAACAGCTGCACAATTTTTATTTACTCCAGTACAAGTAGAGCCACAAGAATATTACATCTCAGCTGTGAGAATCCACTGAATATAGATATCGGTGTCCAATTCATTGCATCACAGAATGGTTTGGGTTGGAAGGGACCTTAAAGATCATCTAGTTCCAACCCCCCTGCCATGGACAGGGACAGCCTCCACAAGACTAACGGTATACAGAAGACCTGTCTCTAGAAGAAGCCAAGTATGTTTGCTGATATCTTTCCATATAGCAACCTTGAAGAATGAAGGAGACCAAAAAGCAGGATATCTTACTTCCTTCTTTGTGAATGAGGAGGATTGGGTATCCGTTATGTCTAACCAAGACACTGGAAAGCAATTGACTAGTTGATGGGAGTAGTTTGCTTCACTGCTTCACGATATCATCTTACTGCTGCAGAATGAACTGTGATGAGTTTATAATTTTTAATCTGTGGTCACTTTAACATCTAGAAAAATTTGTTTTCACTTGAGAATAAAATTGTTATACACAAAGAATAAGTTCAGATTTGTGAGATTAAACTGACTGTTTCTTCTTGCCTCAGATGGAGTTCATTGTGCGCTAACATTTCTTAAGATAATTTTTTTTTTTATGATTAAAGTTCAATTCATCAAAGATAGACAAATCTTTTTAAGCTGGCTTGACTAGTCTTTTAACCTGTGCATCACTAGTGATTACATGGAGGCTAGCACTAATGAACCTTCATATTGATGGATTTGTTTGCTTCGGTTTTTTCCTTTGTTTATATACAACAGAAAAATGTTTTCTAAATATTAAAAGTTTATAGTTAGGATGTATCTGCCTGCTCAAAATGTATTTTTCTCGGGCTGCTGATGTGTTCTGACTACTCTTTATTACACTGATTCATGTTAGCTCATGTTCTCATGTTTCTGAGTGTGTCTCTCATTCCTGTTGTCTGATATTTAGATTATAAGAGTTATGATCCAGGAGTCTCCTTTTTTTGTGTTTCCACCACTCTTGTCACAGTGGGTTTCTTTTCATTCAGTAGGATCCCTAGACAATACAGTAATATGAATAATAATTGCAGTCACAAACGAGGTTAAATCTATAATGCTAAATTCAATATGATTTTGAGTGCTTGCTTTTCTTTGTGCTGCGTTAATATTTTGTTTAGTTATAGGTATTGCTTATTTGCCATCATGCGTGTCTGAAAAAAAATTTGTAAAAAACTCTAAACCCAAGCCTAAGTGTCAGCAGTTGGATTCAGGAAGTATTCCTAGTTCCTTCCTACATGCTGATGACCTTTGTTATTGGAAGTATATTTATATGTTTGGTTCTAAAACAGCACAGTAATGTAAGAAATTACCATGTGTACTTTGCTCTTGTTCCATCTCTTGGGACTTTTCATATGCTGAATGTATTTCAATGTGAATTGAAACAGGTTCATATCTACGCCACTGCTGATTGGGTTGTTATATATTAGTCAATGAGCGTTTTGGAAGTAAACATGAATGTATATTCTTCATTTCTGTGCTTTTAAAATTGAATGTAGGAGTGTAAGTATAAGAACCATCGGAATAATGGGCTTTTGTCACCTTTTGTTGAACTGGCTAGAGGTTACTCCTGCCCTTTTTCATTCTCAAGATAACACATTGCAGGAGTATGCCACGGAGAGACAGATGCATACACCATACACAGTTACGTATTAATAGGAAGGGATAAAAATCTGTTAAGGAGTCTGGAAGAAACCTCTAGAAAATGAAGATGTGACCAAGGTAATGGCTGGCTTGACATGAAGGTGTTCCAGTCTTTGCTTTACGTGATGATGTGGTTGACTGGAGGTTGTCGTGGTTTTCTCTTCCTGGGCTGCCCCTTCAGGATTCATTTAACAGACGTATATTATTTTGTCATGACTTCATGCTGGATGGATATTGGTTTCAGAACATGCATTCCTTTCTGATAAGATGCATCCTGTCAATACAGGCGCTCTGCTGTACTACCTCTGTAGTAAAACAGTCTGGATTTTCTCAGTGCATCAGTGCAGTGTTTCGTTGATGTTGGTCTCTTTTCAGAGTTTCCCTTGAAGCATTTCCTGTTGGTAGAGCCACACACAGTGGTTGAAAAAAAGAAAACAACCTCATTCTTTGCTGATTTGGGTCTGATGTTTTATTTCTGAGATTATCCGTAATTTGTCTTGCTGACCTACAAAACCGCAAGGTAGGTTTTAACTCTTTTTGTGGCAGGTGCTTACTATTGTTGGCAGTAGCCAACAATTTGGTGCTGAAAGTAAGCTTTAAGCCTCTGTCTTTCTGACTGTTGTTGCTGTCTAAGAAAGAGTGGTTACTCCCCTGACAGCAGACATATGGAGTCCACAAAAACTAGTTTAGGCTAATTCTGGTACACTTTTTCCTACTAACATTACCACTGTTTTGCCCAGGTCTGTTATATCCAGCTTTACTTTGTTTTAGAATTTATCTTGCATTTGCAGGAATACAGGACAATAGTGGTGTCTGTGCTTAAAAGGCAGTTGCAAATGAGTTTTCTAAGCATGTAGGTACTATAAGGCACAAAAATGTCCATTAATCTCTTCATTTATGCAATATCTTCTCCAGCAATTTCTTTACTAGTGGTGCCAACTGAATGCCTTTGTTTCCAGAAGATTTCCTCCCAGTCTTCTATGTAGAATGCTCTTCTAATCTGTTCATTCAGATCTCCAAAATTAAACCTGCATATGTAAAAAAAAAATAATAGAAAATTTAACTAAAATATCAACATATCTGCTTTTTTAAATCAGATTTTATCTTCTATATATAATATTTTTTAATTTTAGGTTCTCAGAACAAAAAAATTTATTTTGTTATTTTTCAGCTTTCTTAATCCTGAAACAATATATAACAGACAAAAAGGTTTCTGAGAGGAGTAAAGCTTTTCCAAAAGCAGCATATTGTTTAGGCTATTAGAAACATAATCACAAATAGAAATCCCATTAAATTCCTAAAAGTAGAACTGCGTGAAAGATTACTCTGAATGTCAGAGTGAGAAATACACATTATAATACATTTTTTCCTGGTTTTCTCCTGTTGGTTTAACTAGCTCAGTGAAGTTGCTGCTTCTCTGTGAGGAATCAGCATGTATTGAATCTGCTGAACTGGAAAGACTCTTCAGTGTACAGTCTGTCTATCAGAACTATATGAAATTTTAATGGTTTTTAATCGTAATACAAAATTACCTTGATATTCTGTTACAGCATTTAGTATTTTTGCATTTTGAGGTTTTCGGATAACCGCTAGTGGGTGGTATGTAACATGAATGATACAGAACTTGAAGTATATCCATCTGGAAGGAGTAGGAACAGCTGTCTGTGCATAAGGCAGTATGTTGATATGTCATGTTAATCACTTTAATTTCAGTTATTGGATGTGCAGAGTGTATCACTGTTTACTGCGCAGCAGTATGGCTAACAAATGGTTTGTGAAATCATTGTCCCTCTTAACTGGGATGTTTTTATTAAACAACAGTAGCTATGACTAACAACAGGTTTCCATACTGTTTTGGTTTGGGGTTTGTCACTTGTTCGATGAATCCATGCATCATAGGATTACCATGTCAGTGCTGAAGTTAAGTGTCTCCAGCATGCTTGCAACTGCAGAAAACTTTTTTTCCAGGAATCAGAAATGGACATGCCCTAGATGAGTGATTTTTGTTTTCAGCAGTAGTAATATCATTTAGCTATGCATGTGTTTGCAATGAAAGGAATCAAGCCTTTTTTCAAAGATGGTTGGAATTTGTGTTTTTCTAAGGATGCCCGTTTGATTCCAAAGTCACTTGTGCTGATGGATGCAATTCTTACAATTCTCTTGCTCTGAGACTTCTCAAAAATTGGATCAAACACTTTATACCGGTAATTTCTACATAGACAAGTCAAAGTTTGTTTGCAGGTTGCAGTTCAAATTCCCTGCCAGTTTTCTGGCAAAAAATTGTGATTTTTTTACTGGCAACAAAACATTAGTTTCACACTCTAACCTTATTCCACTATACCTAGTAAGATTGCTCTTGTATGTGTTTCTAACATGCAGGCTATGCTCAATAAAAGATTAATCTGAATACCAGAAAGGAATCTGCAAAGAAAGCTTGGATATGGAAATAAAGATTTTTATTTTTTTTTAATTGCAGCTACCGATGATAATGGCTGTAGTTTTCTTTGCAAGCTTTGGGCCACTCCCAGGATTTATTTCATGTGCACTTGCCAGCAATTAGAGACTTCTATTCTTTAAAAGACAGTATCCTTTGTCTTTATACTCTCATGAAATTTCTAAAATTTTACCTGTTCCAATGTACTTTGTGCATGTGTTGCCATTCCTCATCTTTTTGTGGTATGTATGTTTTTAAGGCTGAAACAGGTAGAATAGACTTTTGAAAGTTTTGCTGTCAGAACCCCATGACACACATGCACATACGCTTTGTGTTTCATCGTGACAAAGTTTCCATTAAATTATAACCAAAGCTTCTAAAGATACTTATAAATATACACAGCTCAGGTGTCAAAATGGCCCTAATCTTTACTTGGTTTTGAACTGAGCTGTTCAAAATTGTCGCTTTTGAGAGACAGACAAGTTGTGTAGTTTGCACTGGAAAATTTCTGACTAGGTATGGAGTAGAGTGCAATGCTGTGAATGGTCAAAGACACCAATTCTCAGAGTAATCACAGCACATTCAAAATTTTTCACCAGCTTTGCTCATTGTCACACACAAGAGAATAACAGAGCCTTCTCTATGGACCTTTTGCAAAGCATTTTGAAGAAGCATTGTTTTCTAGCTAGTCATTCCTTCCGTCAGTACTGAAAAAGGACTGATTTCTTACCTCATTCATTTATTGTCTGGGAGAATATTACAACTGGATAGGAATAAACACGTGAAGAAAGAGAAAAGTTAATTGCCTCTATCTGGCAGATTTACCTCTGTAACATGCTGTTACCATGTGTATTCCACTTTTTTCCAACTTCAGATTTCTTTATACTTCATGAAGTCTCAAATGGAACAGAAATGAGAGTAGAATGTTTCCTTTATGCTGTGTGTAGATGTGTGAACTTATGAACTGAAGGGTCTCAATTCTCTGACCTCAGGTGCAGGAAGGCATGCCCAGCACCAGTGGGATGCACATGGTGGTGATACATCTGGAAAACATGCTACCATACGGGTATGTATTTTTCCATTATTAAGGGTTTAATATTGGGAGAGTGGTGCATCTGCTCTCAATAGTTGTCTTATGTATTTATTCTACTCTTCAGCATGTCATCAGTGTCATGTATGGTTTAGTTATCAGCCACCACACTCTTGGACTGCAATAGCTCTTACAGCTGCTGTTGTCTCGGGCTTAGGGAAAGAAGAGCAGACCGGTCCTCTGTTGGCTCTTTCCCTCACAGTGTTGGTTAAGAGTTGGAATAGCTAGCAGTGCTTTTTCCCAAGTAAACAGTTCTCAAATTCGTAGTGATGTTCTTCTTTTTTAGCCATCGCTGCCTTACTTAGAATTATTTATCTATGTTCTAGAATGTGTATATATATTGTTCTGCCTATTTAATTTTTAGGCTTTTTATTTTGGGAGAATGTTGTTAGAGCAGATTGAGTGTTTTATGAGAAACCTTCAACCACTCATTTCAGGGTTGGTTCCCTTATTGTCCAAGTGTTCACAAACAGTGGTGACCACTCTACATGTGTAGGTGTCAGTGTAAATGCTGGATGTTTGCTACAATTTAGCCCTGATCGTTTTGGTTCCAAGATCCCTATAGCTTTAAATTTTGCATCTTGCCAGAACTTGGATCCTGCTCAATTGTTTGCTTGAAAGCAATATTAGTTTTCCTTCTTCGTTAATTTAGAGCTAACGCTATCATGAGATCCTAAGGAGACCTGAACTGCAGGTCTCAGGATTTTGGTCTGGATACAAAGTTTAGCTTCAGTTGTTGCTTAGAGTAATTGCAGCGATTCTAGCACTACTGCAGAATCTAGTCTACATCTGTGTCAGTGGGATACTACTTGCAGCTATTATTGCTATGTAGTCATATTGCTGAGAGAAGTCACAGAATTCATGCTCTGGCTCAGCAGGATTAGACAGTACATATTGGTGAGACTCAGATAGTTCTCTCTCTGACAATTTAACTGCTTGGAGGTAAAAATTAGTTTAATCTTGATCCAAGTTTGGATATGTACTAAAGTACTAAATGCAACTCAGCTAGCAGTTTGCTTTCTTGTACAATAAAACCCTCACATCCAGCACAGATCCATGTATTCTTGTGGTCAGAGAATAAATCCCAGATATTTGTTTTCCCTGTGGTTATATCAGATGCCTGTGCTTACATGATGCCAGATTTATAGTCTCTTGATGGTAGGCTAGACTTAGAAAATAGGGTATCTGAAATGGTAGGAGCCTTGGGGTTCTCCATGTATTATGAAGAGGTCTACAACAAAAATCTGGTGTTAAGCAGACTCACTCAAGTGAAGAAAGGGCATAAAGGAACAGAAGGGAGCCAGGGGGGTCGGTCACTTAACCGTCCCTACCTTTAAGCACAAAGACAGTGTGCCACTCTGGTGGCTGAGAGTAAATGTGGCTGAAGCATGCTGCTGATTTTTAGTGAACAAAGCTGTCTAATATAAATTGTGATTTATCACATGCAGTATGTATAACCTCTATATATGCTGAGCTGTTCCTGTAGGTAGGGTATTAACCATCTATTGCAGCTTAATTTCTTTACTGAATTTATCACAATCTCTCTCGTATTCAGATTGACTCACCACTTTTCCAGTATCATTTATTCAACTACATTATCATTTATGCATCCTGTGGTTCTATCTTTATTTCTTTATTTTCAGGAACCATGTTGGTCTCTAGAAATTGACACTGATAAGGCTGTAACAGCTGGGAAATGAGCCTAATTTGAGCATATATACTCTGAACAGAGGCTAATACTAATTGACCCAGGTGTTCCTAATAAAAATGCCATCATTTGGTGATCTCTGTTTGCCTTTGCCCTGACATCATTTAGACTAGAGCAGTGGCAAGGCTAACTCCCAGCTTCCAACCTGCCAGTGTGTAATACAAGCCTTAAGATATGTGAAACATAAGAAATTTGTTTTGAGTTCATACTGTGTCACCATTTATTGACATTAAGAGTTTTGTAAGTTTTTCATTAACAAAACATTAATATTTTGTAAGCTTAGTCATGTAAATTTAATCTATTTTCAATCCAAATAATTGACAATTTCTTGTAAAATTGAGGTAGCATTTATAAATTAGAAGTGAGAATAGGAAATCTAGACTGAACTGCACATCTTAAATAATGGCCACTGACATTTTATCTGAAAGAAAGCGTGCTGGCCAGTGACAGTGCACTTTTTTTCAGATAAAAAAACCCTTGGTCCTTATTTTGAAGTGGCTTCAAGTGGCTCATCTCATTTAGTTTGAAAGAGAACTTATGTTTTTGTTTCAGCTTCCAAGAGATTTAGCTGGTTTTTTTTGTATTATTACATTTTTCCTTGTTAATTAAAGGCACAGCTACTCATTCCCATTTCAGCACAGATTAACCCCCTGTTGGAGAATGATTCCCCACAGCATCACAGCTCAGAGAAGCAGGTGTTTCACTAATGTTCAGTGAAGATGAAAACATTTTGTGACAGATGTTCAGAGAAAAAGAAAACATAATCATTATTGCTGGGTAATTATAAATTAATTGAGTTTGGCTTTAATTGTGCCTAAGTTCATAAGATCTGGAAGATGGTAAAGCTGTAAGAATAGTCTTGATCATCATATATGTCTGTATCTCAGTGGTCTGCTGCCTGCACTCCAGTGGAATATAGTCAGACATACTTCAGGTAGTTTTAACACAGCAACTTTAACACAACACTGAAGTCCTTATTGTAGATGCACTTGAAAAAAATTACTGTTAAGCTGACTCTGTATTCAAGAGCTTGCTAGTTGCTCTTTTGAGAATATGTCTTGAAGATTAACATAAGACACTTTTTCTTTTCAAACTCCTAATGGCTGTCAAACCTAATGAAAGCTGTTTGGACCATGCAAATATGGCTACCTAATAGTGCTTAAATGTTAATTAAAGATACTTATCATCTGAAATGGGGAACCTTAACTGAAGTCAGTTCACAATTGTAGCCTTCTCTGCTGGCAAGGTATTATAGCCTAAAAATTATAGGTTAATTAACATATCATAACCACAGGGGAGGTTTTTGTTTGCTTTTTTTCCCTGAAAGGAAAAATGACATTTTAGTAGATGACCTTGTCAAGCGGGGATCCTAAGTCAATGTTGCTATTGAAAGCTGGAAAGGTTTTGAAGTCTGTTTATTTGGGACAACTGGCTCTAAGGGAGGAGTTAAGGCTATTTAATGGATGTTTGATTTTGGGTTGAATAGAATCTTTCTCTGTGCTTGTACTCCATTCTTCTTGTGATGCTTCCAAGGATAAGGCGTAATAGAGTAAAATGGTTTCTTTGTTTGCTATCTGTCATTTTTGACCTATTAAGCCTTGATGATGGATTCCTTGTAAGATAAAACTTTGCAGCTTGCTCCATTATCCCTGGTTCTAATTGCTCAGATGCTCACCACATTAATTATGATTATTCTGAGAACAATTTCTGCTGCAGAACAGAAAACCTTATAGAAGGAATCTTTTTTTTTGTTTTGAGGCAAAGGCTATTTTTCCACTTTGCCAATACAGAAGGGATCAGACATCTGACTCTTTATTTTTCTCAAGTTTTTAAATACTTAATTTTTATTTAAGCCATACAACTTTCCTGTAAAATACTGCTATATTACTTACCTGACAAGGACAAAATTCTTCTTTTAGTGATACTCCTCTCCAAAGTGGAGAGCCCACTGAGGTAACATAAGTTGAGCATGATAATGCTCTCTGCACTATGAAACACAGGGTTTAAGTCCTGATCATAATCTCCTCAGCCCAAGAGAAACAAAAGTGCTAATCAATTTTCCTTCTTTATTCCCATCCGTTCAGGTGGTATGCAATGAACATGTTCCAGAAGGTTGACTGTGGCTGTGTTTGAGTTTCTGATCATTATATTCATCATTCAGATGAATCTGGCATAAACAAGACACTATTAGCCGAGTCCTCATTCGAGGTTAATTCAGACAGCTACTGTGATTACTGGTATCTCCAGTCATCTTTTACAAGATCAACAAAGTCAGAGCTTCTTGAATTTAAAATAGAAATGTGTTCTTCGAGGCTGGTGTCTCTCAACGACCTCTGAGACCAGTGGGAAAGTTTGAGGCAAGGAAGACTTACCCTTGGTGGAGGAGAGTTGGGTTAGGGAAGATTTAAATAAACTCAACACACACAAGTCCATGAGTGGACCTGACTCAGCAAGTGCTGATGGAGTTGCTGATGTCATTGCATAGTCACTCTTAACTGTTTTTGAAAGGTCGTTGTGTTGGGTGAAGGTTTCTAGGGATGAAAAAAAGGCAAATGTCATTCTTCAAGAAAGGCAAGAAACAGTGTCTTGGGAGCTACAAACTGGTCAGCCTTACATCAGTCCCTGGGAAGCCATTTCTGAACATATTAAGGACAGGTGATATGAGGTAGTTGGCATGCCTTTATGAAAGGAATGTCATGCTAGACCAACCTGACAGCCTTCTGTGAAAGGTTGACTGACTCAGTGGATGAGAGGAGAACTGTGAATATTGCTTATTTTGATCTTAGTAAGGCTTTTGACACAGTTTCCAAATTACATCCTCTAGACAAACTTACAAAGTAACTTATGACTAGAAGAGTGGACAGTGGGGTGGACTGAAAATCATTTGAAACTCAAAGTTTTTTTATCAGCAACATGAAGTCCAGCAGGAGGCCAGTCACCGCTGGTGTACCCAAGAATGGATACTAGGACAACTCCTGTTGGAGTTGCATCTTCTTGATGAGTGCACCTTCAAGTTTGCAAGCGATACCAAATTGAGAGCAGAGGCTAACACACCAGATGGTTGTACTGCTATTCAAAGGGATCTTGACAGTCTGGAGAAACAGGCTGACAGGAATCTCGTGGAGTTCAACAGAGGGAAGTGCCAAGTCCTGCCCCTGGGAAGGAACAACTCCGTGCACCAGGGCAAGGTTGGGGACCAACTGGCTGGAAAAGAGCTTTGCAGAAAAGGACAGGGGTTCCTGGTGGATGGCAAGCTGAATATGAGTCCGCTCACGCAGCAGCAAGTGTCGATGGCATCCTGTGCTGCATTAGGAAAAGCATTCCCAGCAGGTCAAGAAAAGTGATTATTCCACTCTATTCAGCCCTGGTGGGGCTACATCTGGAGTGTTACATTCAGTTCGGGCTCAGAAAAACATGGATTTGTAGCGAGTCCAGGGAAGGGCCACAAAGAGGATTAAGGGATTGAAAAATCTGCCATGCTGAATGAGCTGAGATTGTTCATCCTGGAGAAAACTCAGGAGGAATCTTAATTCCAAGTTCATTTTCCAGTGTGTCCCTGTTAAGTTGACTCGTTTGGGAATAAATGGTGAAACCATTTTGGAGGTAAGAACTACAGCTGGGCCTGTCTGAATAATTAGTTTCAGTAAGAAGGATTTGGTAGCCAAAATGCGACACTGAATTCCCCTGTGTAATGATGTATTTTTTAAAAACTTGCTCTATATCTGTGTGTAACTGTTGATGTTAGTGACACCTCAAGTGGCATAATTTGAAAAGGATTTTTAAATGATCCGATCATGTTTACAGGTCAATGGAGAGTAGGATTTTTCTCTTAAAGTTGGATTGGCTCTGCAAAATCAGTAATAGTAAAAAACATTAAGATATTACTTTAACCATTGAGACTGCTACCTGAAGCTGCTTATACACCAGAAATTAGAAGAAAGGGCTAACTTTTAAATAGTGACTTTTCATAAATAAAACTGCAGATAAAACTGTAAGTTAAGTGTAAGGAAAACAACCTACTCAGTGTTTTGAATATGAAGGAAAAAAATTAGATTTTTTTATTTTTTTTAAAAGAGTATCTTCCCTAACCAAGAGACAAACATTGAGGCCTGTCTGTGCAGGTATAAAAAAGATCTTAACAAGCTGGAAGATCTTCAAAAACAGTCTTGGAAAGTTGCTGAATCATCATCGGACAGTTTTTGAGAACAGCATTAATGATGTTTTGTTCCTGCTCTTTAAGCATAGCAGCACCTTGTAAGCACTTGTATGTCAAAAATAGTAATTTAGGAGATTCACCTTGCTGTTGAAGCTCCTTTTGATGCCTGCCAGCCTACAAGAAGTTGTCACTGATGAAGACTTGCATAATATGGTCCCCAGTCAAATTGTCAGGTAGTTAAAAAAAAAATAAAAAATAGTCAGGTAGTAAAAGTTCTAGTGTCTATTGATGGTCATGGGAAGACGTCAGGCAACCAAAAAATTTGTATGTAGGCAAATTGGTTTGATAATTTGTGTAGCTTGATCACACATTAATTGTACATAGCTCCACATTGAGTTGCTTCTGAGTTTAGCTGAATGATGCAGCTGAGAAGCTTGCTCCGTGGATCTGCAGTGCTTTTTATGCTCACTGATACTCCTGACTGCAAGAGTATTTCCTTGTGTACCTAACATAATGTGTCTGAGAGAAGGGATTTAAGTAGTTCAGACATTTCATGTAGCATGTTTTTTTGCCTGTCTGAGCCAGAAATCGTAAGCTCTTCAGTCATCATCTAAAGCTAGAACTTCTACATAGACTCACGGAGCTGCTTCTTTCCTTCCACTTCACAAATTCTGCTTCTTCAGTGGTATTAACATATGCACTCATCTCTGTTTTAGCCCAAGTAAATGTCTCAACACTATCTTCTCACTGTCTGCTTGCAGCTAAAACTTAAACTAATCATGCAAAAGACACAGAGAGCTCTTCAGCATGCATTTTACTGTTTGAATCATTTTCACTTGAACATGCGACTTAGGATTTAATTTGAAAAACTTCAAACATACTTGTTTTTCCTGTAATAGGAGTCAGAGCAATTGTCAGAAAGTATAAGTAGAAAATGCAGAATGGTATTTTCAATAGATAACTAAAGTAATGACATATTAATAAATGGTGATAATGGTATTTTGTGGGATTACAGAAGGAAATTGGAAAAGGCTTTGTGTGATATCCATGTATGTTCCTCAAGCTTCAATGAGTATAGGTTTTTTTATATTTATTTAACACTGTAACATCTAGAAGTTGCCTTCAGGGTTTTGGGAAGTGTGTACACACACATCAAAAATATATCAATGCTTTGAAAAGTTTTTAGCGTCTTCAAAGAAACCTCAGATAAACCCCATGAAGTATAAAATACTTCAGTATAAAATGTTTCAGAACAGAAAGAATTTTGTTAGACAGTTATAATGACCCAAAAGTATATTTATTACACCAGATAAGTGTATACCTGTGAGACCAAAAAGCCTGACTTCTTTGCATCTGTATTGTAAGCATATACCTGGAGTTGAAAACTTACATATTCTGATATCTCTGAAGGACTTTGAATTTTTTTTTAACTGCTAGGGAAGAATAGACCTCATAGCCGGAAAGTAAAAATGAACACTGAACTCTTAATTTAGTTATGAAAGAAACAAAATAAGAAATGCAGAATCAGTATTAGGAAAGCTGATAGAATACACTATCTCATTTGGAAGGGACCTACAATGATCGCCTAGTTCAACTGCCTGACCACTTGAGGGCTGACCAGAAGTTGAATCATGTTGTCAAGGGCATTGTCCAAATGCCTCTTAAACACTGACAGGCTTGGGGCATCAACCACCTCTCTAGGCAGCCTGTTCCAGTGTCTGACCACGCTTTCAGGAAAGAAATGCTTCCTCATGTCCAGTCTAAGCCTCCTCTGGTGCAGCTTTGAACCATTCCCACACATCCTGTCACTGGATCCCAGGGAGAAGAGCTCAGCATCTCCCTCCCCACTTCCCCTCCTCAGGAAGCTGCAGAGAGCAATGAGGTTGTCCCTCAGCCTCCCTTTCTCCAAACTAGACAAGCACCAGATCCTTAGCTGATCTTCATAGGCCATGCCTTCAACCCTTTCACCGGCTTTGTTGCCATCCTCTGGATGCATTGAAGGACCTTCACATCCTTCTTAAATTGTGGGGCCCAAAACTGCACACAGTACTCAAGGTGAGACTGCACCAACGTTAAATACAGCAGGATAGTTGCCTCTTTTGACTGGCTGGTTATGCTCTGTGTGATGCACCCCGGGATGCAGTTTGCCCTCTTGGCTGCCAGGGCACACAGCTGACTCATGTTGAGCTTGCTGGTGACCACCAACCCCAGATCTCTTTCAGCAGGGCTTCTCCTCTGCAGAAAGAAGGTCTCCTCTCCAGGCCCCTCCTCCCCCAATTTATACTTGTGCCCGGTGTTACTCCATCCTAGGTGCAGAACCTGGCATTTGGACTTGTAAAATTTCCTCCCATTAGTCATAGCCCAATGCTCCAATCTCTCTAGATCTCTGCAAGGCCTCTTGTCCCTCAAGAGACTCAACAGCACCTCCCAGTTTGGTATCATCAGCAAACTTGCTAATGATGCATTCAGCTCCTGCATCCAATCCAGATATATTGAACAGAACGGGCCCTAGGATTGAGCCCTGAGGAACAACACTGGTGAGCAGCCAGATGTAGCCCCATTCACTACAACCCTCTGAACTCTGCCCTTCCTCCAGTTCCCCACAGTTGGACAACTTGTCCAGAAGGATGCTGTGAGGGACAGTATTAAAAGCCTTACTAAAATCCCAAAAAACTACACCTGCCTTCCCTTCATTCACTAGGTGGGTGACCTTATCATAGAAGGATATCAAATTAAGTTAAACAGGTCTTTCCCTTTGTGAACCCATGTTGACTGTGCCTGATGACTGCATTATGCTTTAAATGCCTTTCAGTAGTACCCAGTATAATCTTCTCCATAACTTTTCCAGGAACTGAGGTTAGACTAACAGGTCTGTAATTCCCTGAGTCTTTCCTCTCTCCATTCTTTACATTGGAATGACACTGGCTAAACTCCAATCAACAGGGACTTCCCCTGACTCCCAAGACCTTTGGTAGATGATCAAGAAGGGGTATTGCCCTAATATCCCCTAGCTCCCTTGGTACTCTGGGATGAATCCCATCAGACCCCACAGACTTATGAACATTCAGCTGATACAGCTGGTCCCTAACAATTTCAGTGTCCACAAATGGAAAGTCACTGTTCCCACACTTGTGGTCATCTGACTCAGGGGTCTGGGCTGCCCAAGATCTACCAGTATTAATGAAGACTAGGCAAAAATGCATTGAATGCCTCCACCTTTTCTTCATCCCTATTAGTCAGATGCCCACCTTCAACAAGTATTGGTTCAATGTTTTCTTTAGATCTCCTCTTGTTATTAACATACTTTAAACAGTTCTTGTTATCTGACCTAACACTGGCCAGTTTCAACTCTAATTGGGCTTTGGCCTTTTGTGTCTTCTCCCTGCATAAATGAACCACAGCTCTGTAATCTTCCTGTGAAGCCTGACCTTGCTTGCAGAGATCATAAAATTTCTTTTTCTCCTTGAGTTTCACGAGGAGTTCCCTGTTCAGCCAAGCTGGTCTGTCCCGCTTGCCTGATTTACAACACAGTGGAATTGCCTGCTCCTGTGCTTCTAAAAGGTGCTTCTTAAAGTCTGACCAATGAACACTCTTTCTATATTGCCTAGCATTTTCCATTATGTAAGATTTTTGTAATAGCTTGGGGGAATTTTTTCCTCAAAGTTTTAATACCTTATTGTTTTCACACCTTTTCAACCTTTGAAGTTTGCCAGGGTCAAAGACCTTCAGCTAGAGACAGGTCTTTTGTAAATCTTTTGATCCTGTGATTGAATTATAAAATGATAAAATGTTATAAATTTATATTTTCTTTCTTTCATTTGCATTTCTGAAAGAGATATTTGTAGGCTGCCAACAATGACTGAATACAAAGACTACAAGTCCACGCTGCTGCTGTGATGGAACAATGTCTATTGGGAACATTCAGGACCTGCAGGAACACCTACAGCAGAAAAGAATGATGCTGAAAGCAAAGTGTGATTGAGTCATGATTGATAACCTGACCCAACAATACATCCATTTTCCCTGAGGCTTCTTAAATGGTAAAAGAAGGGAGAAAAAGATCTATATAATTCTTTCTGGTCTACCAAAACTGAGCATGTGACACACTGCGCCATCTCCTACTTTAGTATCAAAACCTTTGTTGAAAGTCAAACATTTTTGTGATACTAAAGTCATGTTCTCAGACATTAGGAAATACTACCTTTGTGGTTGCTCATGTGAATTTTATTCTTTTCCTTTGAATCTCTATAGTTGTTAATTACGTAATTGTGTTTGTTATTATACAAGAGCTGCACATTATTTAATATGTGATATCTTTACATAAGGGAAAAGATTAAAGCTTGATGAGGAACTTCTGTAAGGTTTCACTTTTAATACAACATTTAATGTAACGAAGGAGTCATAATGTAAATGGAATATCCCTCTGTGTATAAAATACCAATTCTAAAGGAAGAGTCAGTATGAGGAAAATAACAACTTTAATATTTTTCTAGGAAAAATAGTCACTGTTCAGTTGGAAGTTTTACTACTTTCCAAAAGGAAAATAGTCTAGAGATGTGGTGACCTGAGCTGGTAGGGACATCATTTTCCATAATTTATTTGCTGCCTTTTCAGTTTTAAGACTGTGCAGAATATTTTCACAAAGTAGTGTGAAAATGTAGGAGGAGGTAGGCAGGCTAAGGCAAATCTGCTGGGTTTATAGAAAAAGGTGGAGGCAAGGAGAGGAAATATTGAGAGTTAAGATAAAAGAAGCAGCAATCAGTGAGCATTTAAATAAAAAAGGATGTGATAATGGGGTAAATTATTATTATAAAAATTTGCAAGTAATCAGACACTGATAAATATCAGGATCTCAAATTTTTGGTGATAATGAAGTGCAGGTAGTTAGAAATTATAGAAATTTACAGAAACGTGAAACAGCCATATATATGGTAACACTTTTATGCTATTTATTACAAAATAGGTTCAATGAAATACTTGCAGGAGCATAGCCAATTATCTTTTTCCTAATAACCTCCAGCTACAAAGGATAGGAGACTGAGACTGTGAGTGGTAGGGTTGGAGAATCCTCAAAAGGTAAGTGTGGTCACTGGGTAAGACCAGTATCATGGTGTCTGACACTTTAATCTTCAAGTTCAGTTGTTGATAGTTGTGTTTACGACACAGAGGATGCAAGCAGAGCAGTGGATAAACAGTCAAGATTCCCACATTTACTGACTTGATCATATTGGACCTACTGGTAATGAAGGATACCTGCGAAACGCCTGATGGAATCTAAGCAGAGAAAACATATGCATGGAGAGGCTTGGTATAATACACTATTTGCACTAATTAAGGCAAATTTACATTTACCTCTAATTCTGACACAGATGCTCTGAAGGTTGACTATTTGATGCCTAATTTCTTTTTTTTTCCTGTTATGCAGTTCAGAATGTGAATGCTAAAGCATTTATGACAGTGACCTGAAGATGCATCACAACATTGTCTTATTCAGCCCTCAGTCTCTATCTTGAACTTTGGAGGAAATACGACCCTAAAAATGAACAATGTTTGAGAGGAAAAATGTGGGGTTTTTCCTTATTTTATGCATAATGCATAATGTAAATAACAGCAAGTTTTAAAAAAATGTACGCTGTGATGATGCTGATTAGGTCATCATTTGGAATGTACTTTGGTGAGAAACAAGATCACGAACTGCATAAATACCTATGATGCACACTTTTCTTCTCTGGGGACTGTGTGCTCTTCTCATTTATTCTGAAATATATAGCAGGTATGACATGAGAGAGGTCAAATTTGCAAGTAGGTAAATGGAATGAAAACACTTCCTGATACAGTTAGTAATGTAAAGCAAGAGCTGTGTGTGGGTGGTCAGTCAGACAAGCAGCTAGTGCTTGTGTGCACTGATAGGCAGCTATACTCAGTTTAGCTATGTCTGCTGTGCTGTCTCTGCAGCTTGGTCGGGCGAAACTGAACCAACGCTATGCTATGTTGGAAAGAAGCTGGATAAGAGAGGGGCTGCAGAAGCAAAGAATGCAGTGCACGCCTGAGCGTTTTCACAGCTCCTTAAGCGGGATTTTAGTCCTACATTTTACATTGGAATTTGTTTTATTCTCAGCAATAGCAAGGGCCTATTGTTTCAAAGTTTTATCTATTGTTCGCTGATACACTGGTATTGGTACAGAGATGTTGGTGATTAACTGTCTGCCTCTGAGGATCATGTCACTGGTTTCAAGTGATGTACACATTCTGGAATAGTCCTAGGACTTGGATATTAGTGTGCCATGGAGCTAAGCTGTGTGTATAGTTTTCAGTCAGAAGAGAGGAGGATATATATGTCATTCCTGAGGTTCATTTGCAGTCTCTGTGAAGATGATCTATAAATTTAAGTCAGAACAGAAGTATATGCATTACCAGGGCTGCATAGAGCTGTGGTTTGAAGTCTGAGAGGAATAAAATCATGGACTATAGTAGTCTCAGTAGCTCAGCACATGTATGTGTGTGTGTGTGTGTGTGTATATGTATATATATATATGGTATAAAAGTTCCATAGGGTCTACCTGTACATGATTCTAGATAGCACTATCAACTAAATATGTTTTCTAAGTCTGTTCTTGTCAGAAAGTTATCTATTTGGTACTGTTCCTGTAAAAAAACAAACCCAACCCCTCAAAAAACTCTGCTGATTTTAAAAGTACTATATTTACTTTCTAAATGAAATCAAAGGTGTAGATCTATGTGTATATATTTCTATGCAAGCATGGATGGCATGAGCACTGGCCTTAGAGGGTGTAATGATTGAATATGTGAGATTGTTTAAAAATAAGCAACTGCTAGGTAGCCTCCCTGACATTAGTTTTATAAACTGCTGCTGATACTGCAATGACTTGTGTATTTCAAATTAAACCCAGCTTAAGATAATTTCTTTTAGTACTGTTCAAAGCCATCAAGTCAGTGTAATTGTCACAGCAGGGTACTAGTGTTATGGTAAGAATGCTCAGACTCACTTTCTCTGGAAGGAATAAATTATAAAAACTCCAAGCAATTCTAATAAAATCCACAGATTTTGCAGAAAGAACATTTTTAATAGGATCCACTTAATATTCTGGCCCTTGGTCATCCTCACTGGATTAAAACTTAATCCAATTTATTGATTAGCATATATCATAACAATATCATCCACAATACATATGCAATCAACAAATATACACACTATGTAAACAGTATTATGCCCTGTGTTTCTTTAAATCTTCCACCTGAGGATGTCAGACCCACAGATGTTAAAGGAAAATAGACTGGTTAAATTCTGCAGGATTTTTATTTTATACCTGAAAATCCCATATTCTGTCCACAAGATTTCATGTTCCTCCTTTTTATAGTCTCTCATACAACAAATGAGATAATCCTGGGCACTGTCATATGCAGATATTATATTTTCTGATGAATCGATGGGTGAAATCCTGGCTTCAATAATACCAACAGGAATATGTTGAGTGAAACCAGGCTTTCACTGAAGTTCTTTTTCTTGATATCCTTTCAACTGTTTTGTTTGGGTAATAATAGGCATTTTTCCATTGCATATCCCTGTTAAAGTGTCAAAGAAGCTTGTAAGGTTGCTTCTGATATGAAATGAAGATAAACCTTTCCAGATAAATACCTCTAAGTAAAAATGAATATAATTTACTTTTCTTTGCCAAGAATCATGTAATCAAAGATAATGCATACGACTGGGCACCTTATGCCTGCATGGGAGCTAAAATACAGTTCTTCTGTCCCTCTGTGGGACAGTCCCAGCAGTGTTTTTCAGCTGTGTGGACAGACCCTTCTCCAACCCTAATCTTGAGAATGGCAATACTTCATGCATCAGATTGATATGAGAGGAAAGCTTCTTTAACCTTCTGATGTTAGTTTTTCTTGGATACCTGTTAATGTGCCATTCTTGAGATTGAGCATTATGATGTTAACCTTTGGTTAACCTCAGCTGTCCTCCAAGCAAATGCCACTTTCATCTAGGTTATTTAGACTGCAACAGCTTTGTTTTCAGTCTTTAGAGGATGCAAAGCATCTGTAGTTCCTGTAAAACAGGAACCAGTTTCTTTTGTCCATACCTGAATCGATCCTCTTCCATCTGGGACTATAAATGTGAAAATTTAATGAAATGTAGAAAGATCAGCGGTACTATTAACATCATTACCTACCTACACCTGATGCATCTTCTCTGTTCGTGGTACAAAACAGATCAGGTTTTTTTTTCTGAAATAAACTAGAAATTTTCAGTGAGTGAGTTGAAGAAAAGTCAGAAAGTAGCAATGTTGTTTCAAACAGCCTGGAATTTAGACAAAGGCTCTGGTAAGTACACAAAGTATTGTGGTGGTGCCAAAATATTTCTGACCTTTTCAAACTAATTGTCTTGAAAGTCACTGGTATTTGGGTTTTGTTACTAAATCTTTCTCCTTTCAAGGTTTATAAAGTAAATGTTTTCCGAGTAATGTAGTTTAAAAATCAGAGATTGTACAATGTGATGATATAGAAAGGACCTTGGTATGAAGCAGATGAATGATTAGGTAATATCTGGTTACCTTTCTTTTCTTCCGACTTAGCTGTTTTCTGATTATTTCTATTACCTCCCTTATATTTTTTAAGTAGTGGACTTTTCTACCTGGGGAAAGTTTTGTTAAGGAATAAAGCAGTAACTAAGGCTTTAGTGAATGGATATAGTTTAAAACGTGGGAGAGAGTATGGAAAACTAAATTTAATGCTGCCAAGGATACCGTCAATCTTTGTTTCAAGGGCACATTGCTGGCTCATGGTTAACTGGTTGTCCACCACGAACCCCAGATCCTTTTCAGCAAAGCTGCTTTCCAGCTGGGTGGCCCCTAGTATGTACTGGTGCCTATGGTTGTTCCTCCCCAGGTGCAGGACTTGGCACCACTTCTTGTTGAACTCCGTGAGGTTCCTGTCAGCCCATTTCTCCAGCTTATCAAGATCCCTCTGAATCACAGCACATACCTCTGGTGTATCATCCACTCCTCCCAGTTTTGTGTCATCAGTGAACTTGCTGAGTGTGCACTCTGCCCCATTATCCAGCTCATTAATGAAGACATTGAACAGTTTTGGACCCAGTATTTACTGCTAGGGTGCATGACTCGTTACTGGCCTCCAACTAGATGTGGTAATACTGATGACAACCCTCTGCGCCTGGCCATTCAGGTGATTTTCAGTTCACCTCCCTATCCCATGGGACTCTGTCAAGAAGATACCTCAAGAGGCCAAATTCTCCTGAAGTCCAGGGCTGTCATCTTGCTTTTTGGCATGCTCCCTCTCAAGATCCTGAACTCCACCATCTCATGATCACTGCAGCTTGGCAGCCTTCAGCCAGATGTGCAGTTTATTGTTTAAAGGAAATAGCTAAAGTTGAAAGACACCCCCACCACCCCCCAATCTAGTGTAAACTCTTCAGACCCCTTTATTCTAATTCCATTGTAATTTTCAGACCTCTGTGTGGTTCACAGGGCTGTGTAATGAATACGTGTCCAATAGAACATCAATTGGCGGGACGGAGTTGAGGTACATCTGGCTACTGCTACTAGAGTCATACTGACAGGAGCTGTTCTTCGGGGCTTTTAGTGGTCTCTGTGTGAGAGTAGGAGAAGATTAATATTTATAAGTCATACACATACATAAGTTACATTTTATATTAAATCAACAATTAAAAAATGTATAGATGAGTATTTTTCAATTCATCTAAAAGCTTGAAAATGTGTAAATTTTTTCAGAGCCATTTTTCTGTGGCATTTTCAGAGCACATTGTCAGATTGTACGTAGCAGATTACACTTGGCCATGGGGTTTTTTGGTTGGATTTTGTTTGTTTGTGTGTTTTTGTGGTTTTATTTCAAGAAAGTTCAGGTAGGATAAATGCTGCCTGTACCAAGGAGAAGAGATAAAATGATGGAGCTGAGACAGACATGCTGCACATAATGAGATGTGGATGGAGAGGAGCCTGTACCTGACAATGCAGTTTGAACAATGGAAGGCAAGACAGTGCATGATAAACTTCAAGGTGGTCCAACTACATGTCAAACTGTGTGTTCTTTTTGAAGTTATGAGAGTAAGCAGTGAGTAAATAACTGGGGGATGGGAGGTGGGGAGGTGGTGGTGTTGGGGTTTTTTTGTTTGGCTTTGTTTTAATTCCCCTAATTTCTGAAACAAATTTCTCCTGAGTAGTTGGTTGAACGTTATTTAGTTGGAATGTCTCATTGACAAACAAATCCTTCCAGATATAGCTAAGTGCTGCTTGCTCAGAACTATCAACCAGTGGTATTAACTTCACAAAATTGGATAGGATACAGTGCTTGCTAACAGTAGTAGGAAATTGGAAATTGGAAAGTTAATATCTTTTGAAACCTTTTTTTCTGTAAAGAGGAGTGGAAGTCAGACAAATATTATTCTGATTCAGTATTCAGATCATCTATTAAAAACAAACAAAAAAAAATTTGTTCATTCATTATCCATCCACCCCACTCCTTAAATCTCTAGTACAGGGAGAAAAAGAGAAATCTATAAACTAATCTAGACAGTAGAGTTCAAAGTTTTCATACGGATAAGACAGCAAGTTTTCATACGGATAAGACAGGCAGAAGTAGTGTCTGTTGTCATAGTTTCTAGAGTCTCCCCAAGGTTCTGAAGGGCCATCAGGATGGGTAGGGTATGTCCTGTTTCAGTTAGCTGTTGTGAAGTTAAAAGGGGGCAGTTCTGCACAATAACCTTTCTGACAGTCTTGGTCTAACCAGACATGCGTCATGTTGAGTAAGCACAAAATTTGTTCACAGTTTCATTTATGAAGAATGACAAAACATGTTTGAGAGAGAGGCAGCGAAGACTCAGATGTAGCAATATAGTTCCTTAAAATCTACAAAGCAAGCAGAAGAGAATTTGTGGTGTACTTGATTTATTGATTTTAATCTATGGTGGACTGACAGAACACTTCTGTCCTGCAGTTCACCTGTTAAAGAAAATGTAATTGCAGAGAAGTATATGAAATAGATCATGGAAATGTTTCCTTCTGGTGTTTCTTCTTGGCAGATGTCCTAAATGGTTATTCTTTTCTTCAGATGGTTCTCACACTGTAAGATATGACCTGCTTTTTCTCCACCAAATAAGCCAGGCAAACTGCCCGTGCGCTAGCAGAAACAAAAGAGATAACCTATCTGAAACCCTGGAAATTATCAGACCTATTTATCTGGCACTTCATTTGTGTGTGCAGTAGACATTTTCATTGGCAGAGGTTTTGTGACTTCACACTTCTTTCTTCACATTAAATATAATTTATGTTGGAAATGAGCAGACAGTAAGAATTAATACTGAGGCTTTATTAATCTTTACAGTGATGAGATCCAGGATTTTTCTTAACTGGGGCAACTATGGATTGTGTAATTGAAGGCATTGCAAGCTAATTAGAATCACACTAATAATTCTTCAGAGGGCAATGGTTCTAATAAGGAAAATCATGGGAGTGGAACACTTCTAAACAATACTATTAGGGTTCTTCTAACAGGACCCTGTTAATGATGTGGAAAGAAGACAAAAATAGGTGTTATGTTAGACTTAGGAAAGTCCAAAGCTGGGCTAAAAATAGTGTATGTACCCACATGGAGATACTGGGGACATAGTCCTTTTCCCATCTCCTCCCCCACAGTGACATTTTGTGGGCCTCAGATACTGATACAACTGTGCAATAAAGAAGCAGCTGAGGAAATAAAAAATAGCATTACCCTGAATAGATTCTTTGGAGTTTCAACTGAGGAAGATAGTTTCTTTTTCTTTCTAATTCAATCCTGTTTCTTATTCATTAATACTTTGGAATTTGTACAAGAATGAACTTAGGCATAATAACTTAGAGGAGTTGGTTTGTTTAAATTTCTAAATGGGATTGTATGTGTTGTTTACTGTCCTCTAAAGATCAAACAAATCTAATAACATGAGTCTGAGCAATGACAAAATATTACTCTTGCAGATATTCTTTACAAAATATTCAAGGAAAAAATAATTAGCCCATCTCTAGGGCCTGCCACACAAATGTCCTTCAGTGAAAAATTACTTATGTATTCAATACGTCTTGAAAGGCTTTAATAAAGCATAATACAAAATTCTCTCGGGGCACTGACACACGCCAGAGGGCAGATTAATGAGAACTGGATAGCCAAGCCACCTGCCTGATTTCCGTACTGACAATTTTCTGGAGAAATTGCTGAATGAGTCTGTAATTTTTCATTGCCAGAAGTACAGACTCTCAGACTTTCCTTGACTTCCTGTTCAATATAAAGGGTAACAAGAGAAAAAGCAGTCTTAGCTGCAGGGACATTTGTACCACTTCTGGCTGTAATACCAATATAGCTGTCACATTTGTCACCTGACATGGCAATTATGTGTATCTCAAAGAGGAGGCTCTTGGTTTGCTGTAGTGTATTGTGACTCCGTAGTCACAGCTGCTTAGCTAGAGTCAGAAAGATTATTATAGAAAAACACAATTAGTTACAAAACTGACACATAGGATATTGTGATCAAAACTGATATCTCACTAGTTTTCTGAGCTGTTAATTAATAAAGCTATGCTAGTCTGTATGAAGAGGTACACTATTCAAACACTTCCTCTGCTGTAGTTGGTTGTATCATAACATGTTCCATTTCCAAGAAAGAAAAAAAGACTAAAACTCTTGCAAGTTTCAGTGGTGCGTGTTTCTCAACTTTTCAAAGGTGTCTCTGGTAAAATGAAAATGTTAATTTCCCTCTCAGAGAAGCACTATGTTCTGTTCTTGCATTTTGTCAGCCCTTCTTGTTTCCATTGTTAATGGAAGGATCCTTTTACATCTCCTAGTTATTGACTAGTGCTAACTGGTCACAATCCATAGTAAAGAAAAATACCTCTGGTGCTGCTTGTCAGACTATCAAAATCAGCCAGCTACAGTCCTTCTGCAGGGCGCAGGCTGTCTCAGTACATCATCAGCCTGTCATGGTGAAAGGTTTGTCTGAGGCAGAAGCTTTCTCTCTGGTAGCTGGTCTTGGAAATGTTTTGACAAACTAACAGCTAATGTCTGTCTACTACTTCTGAGTGTTTATAAGGTTGTTACTGTAAAAGGAATGGCAGTAACTATCCAGGTCTCAGTCTAATTTATGTAGTGATTAGCAGGTGATAGAGATGAACAGACCTTTAAATAGAAATGTTTGGGGAGAGGTAGCTGATGAAACCTCTCTGCTGTATAGTTAATGAGACTTCTCAGAGTGTCTTAGGGCAGTTTAAAGTACTGAGAATGACAAATATGAGAATTTTACCCCTAAACCCACTGTTTAGAGGTCTGGTCCTCATTTTCTCTGACTTACAGATGTGATGGCTTGTTGAATATTCTATATAGAATGATCTGAGGAGAGTTATAACCTGTGTCCTTCTATACAAGTCATAATATTGAAAAAAAAAGTAATTGGAATGAAGTGCTGTTGGAGACAGCTATCTCAGTAGAGACTCTAGGAGGAAATGGAGATTAAGCTCCCTTCTCGATTCAAGCTGCAGTTCCTCTTTGCATCTACATTGTTGGCCTCTTTCCATTTTGATTTTTTAAAGCACAGAGTCAACACTGTCAGCAACTTGCTCACTCTCTGGACTTGCAGATCATTCACTTGAACCATTACTTTGCCAATGTTTTTGAATGGCCTTGCTTTGATAGGGGTTCTGGTTTTGTGTGTTCCTCTCTGTGGAATTTTCCTGCAAGATTCTTGTCATCCACCTTTTTATTTTACTACTGCTACCTTTTCTCTCTTTTTTTTAGAGTGGAAGATGATCCTGAATGCCCACAGCTGTTGAAAGAAGTTTGATTGAGGTGAAAATACCCAGATTGTTTGCTAAAGACATCTCAGTGGCCAGAAATCATAGAATCATAGAATCCCTAAGGTTGGAAAGGACCTTTGAGATCATCAAGTCCAACAATCAACCTAACACCAACATGCCTACTAAAACATGTCCTGGAGTGCCACCTCTGCATGCTTTTTGAACGTCTCCAGGGACAGTGATTCAATCACCTCTCTGGGAAGTCTGTTCCAACACCTCACTACTCTTTCTGTGAAGAAGTTTTTCCTAATATCCAACCTAACCCTACCCTAGTGCAACTTGAGGCCATTCCCTCTTGTCCTATCACTTGTTACTTGGGAGAAGAGACCGACACCCTCCTCACTACAACCTCCTTTCAGGTAATTTTGAAGACCGATCAAGTCTCCCCTCAGCCTCCTCTTCTCTAGACTAAACGAGCCCAGTTCCCTCAGCTGCTCCTTATAAGGCTTGTTTTCCAGTCCCTTCACCAGTTTTGTTCCCCTCCTCTGGACACGCTCCAGCAGCTCAATGTCCTTCTTGTAAATCAGACAGGTAGTAGAAGTTGCCATCCCTTTGTAATTCAGTTCTACAGTGTGAAATCAGGGTATGACTCCCTTCAAAAGGGGGAGATTCTATCTGGAAAGAGATTCAAACTCATGCAATCCAAGATGCAGGCATAGCATAGCATAGAATAATTTCAGCTGCAAGGGACCTACAATGATCATCTATTTTGTCCAACCTGAATTTGAAGGCATTTAAACTCAAGTAGGTCATAATTGCCCACAGCCTGGAGTAGAGTGTGCCAAAGGCTTAGTTTTCTAATTTAAGAACTGTTTAGGTGTACCCCCAGCTAAAACTGCCAAAAAGAAATGGTCTTCCTTATCGCAACTCTCCAGAAAAGTTGCCATCTTTCATTCCTTAGGTGCAGGAAATTCATAAGAAGTTTCCTCCCAGGGCTGTGAGAGTCTGACTCCTGAATCTGGGGGATTTTTTACTTTCTTTTCAGGATTGTCTGTGATTTGGTGGAACTGAGCTTTTTCCTTACTTTGATACCTCTACTGAATTCCTCACTTGACGGGAAGCAGTTTTAATTGAATAGAGTATAGGGAATTCAAACTGATTTATATCACATTCATTCTCACCATAGAGGAAGGTGAGAAGCTTCCATCATGCAGACCAAATGTCATAACAGAACAATTAATCTGGCTTGCTCCCACCAGTCTCCTCTCAGAGGTCCCTCAGAAGACAAGAATCAATAGGCTATAGGCAGAATGACTTGTGCTGGCAGTGTATTGCTTGTCACCCTGTTCCTCAGTAACCTTGCTCTCTCTACTACTCCCATCCCCATCACACAACTGATGGGTGACATGACAGCCATCCTACAACTGCAGTTCAGGTGATGGGTGCGGATTTGGCTCTGTGAGAAGGCTGGTTGTGAAGCCATGACACAGGGACACTCTCAATGCACCATTAGATGTATGCCTGTTACATGATCAACATAGCGTATTCTCCATCGTGTGATCAGTGTTGAATACACTGGTATTTTTAGTGTAATTGTGGCATAACTTCACCTATGTAAGAGGGGATGGGTGAGGAGATCTAGCCCTAAGTACTTCCATCAAAGCCTATGTGGCTTGCTTGCTCCAAAACTAATTCAACCTATTGTAGAATATAAGGTCTGCAGAAACTGTTTTCTTTTATTTACTGTGAGATCTGAAAAAAGTGGCTTAGAGGAAGCAAATTTATTACTGCTCCTCTCGGCTCATCCAGAGAGATTGTGTCTAGTTCAGTTCTTGCCTCAGAGCTTGTCTCAGGTCAATGCATACACAAATTAAAATTCCCAAATGTGACAGATGGTATTTGTTTTGTGTGTGTGTTCTCAGTTGCATGCTGTGTCCCTTCAAGAAGTACCTGGAAAAGGAGAGCCCTTGGAAAAGACAGCAGGGAGTGGGGGTGGCTTTGGGGCACTACGGGGCCTGTTTTGGGGGGAGAAGGTTCCAGGGCTGGCAGGTCTGACAGGAGGAGAGTCACAGTGCAGCCAGGGAGTCTGCAGCCCACAGTGAGAGAGACCACTCAGAGGAGCCCATCAGCAGGACCCGGTGATAGCTGAATGAACTTTGCTGGGATCAGAGGGGACTGGCAATGTTCGATGCAGTTCAGAAAGCCACTGAGCTATCCAAAGCTGTGCCTGCAAGCAAGGATCTGTCTCCAAGGACACAATGGGCAGAGGGGAGAGCTGTTTATGAAACAGTTTTATTTTCATTCTGTCTGATGTAGTCACTTTGAATTTTTTACACTTTAAAAGCTGGGTTACTTGTATATTTTTATATGACCTGTCCCTTCTTCAGTTTAAAAGTCTTTTGTCTTCTTAGGTTATCTTGCTGTAGAAAAAGGTAAATCCAGATCAATGCTCTAACCAGTGCTAGCTCCCTACAAATCAATAATTTCTGGGTTTTTATTATTTTTACAGTTCCTGTCTATAAAGGACACCCTCAGGTGATCTTTGGTGTGGCTTTCTGTTGGTTTTGGCACGATGGTGGATCTAACAATAACCTCCTGAAAGTTAAATCTCTGCTTTGCAGATTCTGCTATCTTAGCTGTTCCTTCTACACCAACACAGTGTCTTGTTTCAACGACTTCTACAGAAAATGCATGTTTTTTTCCTTTTCTGACCTCTGTGTTTTTCTTAACTACTCTTCTGCTTACGTGCTGGTCTGTAAAACACTTGATAACACAGCTTGTTTGAAACACGCAGTTCATTTCTTTATGGTGCAAATAGGAAGAGACCTAAGGAATATAGTTAACTTTGAGCAACTGCAGGCAGCAGGGTTCTTCCCATGCCTCACAAAATCTGCTAGGATGCATGGATCATGAGAGGAAATGGAGTCTAGTGTCTTGAGAGTAGATTTCTCAGCCATATGTGGGACTAGAGAAGCATTTATATTGTCACTTATGGACTAAGATGGATTTTTTTTTCCTGGCTCATTTCAATTCTTGCTGCTCCGTTCTGCGTTTTCTCACACCCGTTCGTAGCATTCAGAGACTTGCACAATCACACACAAGTGAGACAATCTGCATGAAAAATTAATAGTAGTTTTTTAGATCATGACATTATTTAGGGCTTTAGGGAATGTGGTATAGTCACTTGTTATGCAGAAGCACATCTTATCAGCAGGTGCCCTTGCCATGTTCAGCAAATGATACTTCTATTCTTTCCCTGGCAGGTGGTCTCAGAACTACAAGTGTTCAGCGCATCTGGCCCTAGTGCTTGGGGACCGCATCAGCATAAAGATTGCCATTTCTAATTACTAACAAATCAGAAAGTGCAGCGGGAGGATCCTTCCAGTCCTGACGTCTTTTGAGTCGTGTGCTACTCCTGAGCTGTAGCAATGTGTAATTACCCAGTTAGTGTTTGTTCTCTGCAAAGCTCCCTTCACAGGACCTATAAAAAACATCCTCTGCCTCATCTTTAAGTATATTCTTGCTGGGCTTTTCTCATCTAAATAAATTAAGGCAGGAAGATAAAGAATTGAGCTATAAAACACCTGGATAAGTAGACAAAAGACAGGGAGTAAATCATCAGTGTTGACTGTTGATTCAGACAGGTAGGACAATATGAAGAGATAGTTTCACAGTCATTCTCAGTCTTAAGGTTGAAAAGCCGTAAGCCAAGCATATAAAAGGTACACCCAAACGTTAGACCACAATCTGCAATGTAAGAAGGACCTGGAAGACATCATGAGGGCTTGATAACTATTACTGTCCTTGTCCCTCATGGTCAGACTACTTAGTGCTTGTGAATATATGGATATGAAGAATGATCATAAAAGAATGAATTAGTTAAATCCATGAGAGAAGGACTGTGAGTGAAATTAGTTTTGATTGAAATAAAATATCTTTTCCTTCCTTTACAGTCCCTCATTGAGTTTAGTCACAATACTTGTGCAACACCAGCACCGTAAGTTAAATTCAGAAACACAACCGTTTTTACATTGTATTAGTAACAATGATAGATGATCTCTAAGGTTCCTTCCAACCCAAACCCTTCTATGGTTCTATGGATTCTATGATACTATGATATTTAGGGGAGGCAGAAGAAGAGGCTTGTAATATTTGAATATTGAGCATGTGTAATTCAAAGCTTAAGAATGAAGAAGCAGCAGGACAGCATTATTGTTGTTCCTTTCCTTGACATGTCAGTAGGTAGGTAAGGAGGTCCTGTCATTATTAATTCACTATTAAAAATATTTATTCTGTTGAGCAGTGGCTGCTTTTATTAACAACAATCACAGTGAACAAAGTTCATTTTTGAGGAGAAGCAGCGCTACACTTCCAAATGTGCATTGCTTATGGTTGTATGCCTTGTTTCTGCAGCATTTAATTCTCATTGTGTGCTATGTTTCTCAGTTTGAACGTAGTGTTAGGCTGTAGTGACAAATCCACAATTCTCAGTTTGCTTTTGGGTCGAATACTGATGTAAAGGAGGTCTGTCCAGCCACAGCCTTAGCATGTTCTCACTGCTTAGCATTTGTTGAGGCTCTAAGTCTGTGGTTTTTGTGTGCAGAGAAGGAGACATGCCTGCATTCACGCACCTAAGCAAGAAAGAGAGAAATGGGATCATGAACTGGGAAACACAAGGGTGTTACATCTAGACTGCTGTCCTAGGCTGACGAATTTCCCCTAAGCACAGCGGGAAGGACACTGTTCTGGTGCTGAGCACTGGCTTTATGAAATGCCGTGTGCTCTTTGCAATGTCACAGACCGCTCTGTGCCAATGGGAATTTTGCCTGCTATGAGCCATTAAAACTGAGGTCACCATCTGTTTCTGCTTCTGGGTGAAGGCAAGGACTGTCTTTTTTCACATGAAGTGGATCTGCAGCCAATGTTTGGTTTTTTGTATCTTTATTAAAGGAAGAGAAAGAGCTTGCATCAAACGCATAATTATCCTAGAGGCTTTGTGCCCATTAGTGACACAGGAAACACTGTCAGGCTGTGCAATGCTGAAAGCAGTAGTGGGAGTTTATAGCATTTGAAAAGGTGACAGCCCAGACTCTTCCTCTGTGTTACAGCTCCGTGAATGTGCTGATGTGGTTTTACACAGAAAATTATTGCCCACAAAATTAGTCACTGGCACTCTTGTAGTATCGTCTACAACACAGGGCATAATGCTGCTTTCTAATATGGTGTGTCTGAATCTTCTCTGTATGGTCATTTGCACTCTCTTTGCAGAGGTTGAAAACAACCATTTTTATTTTCTAATGTTGCATCTTGTTTGTCCAGGCACACTAACTATAAAAGGTGCAGAGTAATTGAGAATGAGTTTGTCGAAGTCAAAACATCAGTGACTGTCATAAGCTTTGAGAGACATGCAGTCTCCACTGAAGTATCATTAGTCTTTGATTCAATCCAGGACCAAACACTCTTGAAATGGATATTAGCAGGGAGCTTGCAAAATGAAATGCTGGACAGTCCTGCCACGTTTTCCAGGAAGGAATTAGCAAAATTGTACCTCACAGCACAAAGCAATATGATTAAATGAACTACATTCTGATTTGTTGTTGCAATATACTTGTAGCAATGATGTTATTTAGCCCCTGATATGAAATTGTTTTATACTCAGTTTATGTTTCACTGATCTTTTTAACCAGCTGCTAGTCTTTTATTATATTAGAATAGAATAGAATCATTAAGGTTGGAAGTGACCTCAAGGATCATCTAGTCCAACCATCCCCCCACCACCTATTACCCCACTAAACCATGTCCCTAAGTACCACATCTAACCTTTCCTTAAACACCCTCAGGGATGGTGACTCCACCACCTCCCTGGGCAACCTGTTCCAGTGCCCGACCACCCTTTCCGAGAAGAATTTTCTCCTCATCTCCAACCTGAACCTTCCCTGGTGCAGCTTGCAGCCATTTCCCATTGTCCTGTCACTAGTTATCTGCGAGAAGAGGCCAGCCCCCACCTCACCACAACTTCCTTTCAGGTAGTTGTAGAGGGCAACAAGGTCTGCCCTGAGCCTCCTCTTCTCCAGACTAGACAAGCCCAGTTCCTTCAGCCGCTCCTCATAAGACCTGTGCTCCAGCCCCTTCACCAGTTTCGTTGCCCTTCTCTGGACACTCTCCAGGGCTTCGATGTCTTTCTTGTGGTGAGGGGCCCAAAACTGGACACAGTACTAATATTAAAAATATTAGAGACGTTTGAATCATCTGCTTCCTACAAAATCTGTGGTTTCTCACTTTCTTTTTAATATTTGTCATCATATTACTGAAGAGGTTAAACTGACAACATAAACGTGTTCCCTATTATAAGGGCCACTCTGAGTAAGAAAAAAGGTGGATATTGAAGGGAGGGAAGTTCAGGAGATGAAAAGGATGTAGTAGACTACATAAGAGTTAGTAGCTAAATTCAAGTGAAGATTTCTGCGGTGTAACAAAAAAACAAATTTTCAGGGAAGATTTTGCAGACGTTTAAAAAAGGCTCTTCTCAAGTATTAGAGGAAATATGAAAGAAAGTATAAAAGATAAGTGGAATCATTAAATAGCTGTTAATCTTTTAATAATGAATAAATGATAAGTAAGAGTCATTAATAGAGTTATGGCTGGTATTAGGGGTAAGATAGCTGGGGAGAAACTTTCAGGTCCCACAGAATATGACCACAAGTTCTTAGTAAGAGAAGAATGGCCAAAGTACCAATGCCCACCATGGCTTTTTTACCTGCATCTGAGAGCACAGACAAAGATCAATGTAGTGCCTCTGTAGGCTGTGTTGGGTAGAGAACTGACATGGATTTGCTCTGGAACAAGGATCATTAGAGTGTGCTACTTTGCTTTTCTGACTTCATCTTATCACTGTACAGCACAGCTCTGGCAGCTAACAGGACTCAGACTGCGATCTTTATTTTTAATCAAAATAGCTTTTTTGTTTGTTTGTTTATTTTTATTTGACAAAGGATCCTAGCTAGTAGATATGTAAAGAGCCATACCAGATCACCATTACTTCTGTTTTTCCATTTAGTAGTGCAGGTGTGTTTCATGTATATGAAAAGATAGTTCAGTGCATTGTTCAAGCTATTTTTCAGATGCATTTAGCAGGACTAGAGTTATCAGGGAATGATGTGCACTTTTACTGGTAAACTGAGCACTTTTAATATAGGTGGGAAGACACAGTAAACAGGCAGGTCCCTCATATGGTTTTTCTTACTGATTTTCAGATTGAATCAGCAGCATAACATCTTTCTTCTGTATTGTAATGGAATGTTTAATTTAAGTCTGAGCACTGCTTTGAGATACATTTTGTATGAAAGATCTTTCACAGAGTAGCATTGCTGTGGTTTTGCACTGTCAGGTCCAGCAGGTAAATGGAGACTCAGGAGATATATCACAGAGGTTGCTTGAGGTGAGAGCTGAATAAGGTAAATCACAGATCAGTGTTCAATCACTTGGATGAAACAAACATTGGATGCCTGGGACAAAAACCAGGGAAGTGTATTTTTATTTGAGTATTATTGTGAGTTGCACCCCCAGTTTAACCTGATCTTTCCTACTGCAGTTTCTGTTTATTTTAAGAACTGTCTAGTGGAAGTTTTAATGTGTCCCCTACTCCTTTTTCAGATGAATGTTTGCTGACTCATTACAGGAATTCTTCAAAGAAAAGCAGTGTTGGAGATTATTCATTGTTTTCCATCATGTTCTAAATCTGCTTAAATGATCAACAAAGAAATTTTAATAGTTCAGCTGACATTTAGCTTTTGAATGTTGTCATGAAACAATCAAACATTTCTTCTAATGACTTGTCTGGGAATCCCAGATAAATAACACCAGGGATGAAATACATTATAACTACAGATAAAATAGGTATAATACAGATTAAAATGAGTAGTTTAAACAGCATTCATAACTGTAGAACCAGGAGTCCACCAAATTCTGACTATTTTCACTGTCTTCCAGATGTCACTTTCAGAAATTTAGTACCCGGTCGTTGGTAGCTGAGGTCAAGAGAAAGATTTTCAGTGGTATCAGCAGAGCTGCATTATGCCTTTTGTGCCAACAGAAATTCTGTTTAAGATGAATGCAGCACAGATGCTGAAGCTCACTATGTCCTAGTTTTGTGACTGGCTGGAAAGCAGGGCTGTACCTAACTTAAGTTAGAGCAGCAGGGGTTTCTCATTGTAAAAAAGTTGGGTTCTTGTTTGTCTGCCAAGTTCCAGCTATCCAAAGGAAGTGGAGGACCATCACAAAGACTGTTACAAGTCACCGGTACTTGAAACATCTCTACATTGCACTGTGTTCCTCTCAAATACGGGAACTAATATACAGACTATGGAAAAATTAACCCTCTCTAGCATATTCTTCATGTTACTGAAGAGTCCAAGGATGGTGATTCCACAACCTCTCTGGGCAGCCTGTGCCAGTGCTTAGTTGTTCACTGATGTTCACACATAACCACCCTTATTTCAGCCTGTGCACATTGCCTCCTGTCTTGTCACTGGGCACCACCGAAAAGAGCCTGGATCCGTCTCCTTTGCTTCCTCCCTTGAGGTATTTATATAGATGGATGAGACCTCCCCTGAGCCTTGTCTTCTCTAAACTAAACAACTCCAGATGCCTCAGCTTGTCGTCATAGGACAGATGCTACAGTTCCTTAATCATCTTCATGGCTCTTTTTTTGATGCTCTCCAGTATGTTCATGTCTCTCTTGTACTGCAGTGCTGAGAATTGAACACAGCTCTCCAGGTGTGGCCTCACCAGTGCCAAACAGAGAGGGATCACCTTTCTTGGCCTGCTTGCAATACATTGTCTAATGCAACCCGAGATACCATTAGCTGCCTTTGCTGCAGGGGCACACTGCTGGCTCTTGCTCAACTTGGTGTCCACCACGAACCCCAGGTTCTTTTCTGCAAAGCTTTCCAGCTGAGTGGCCCCTAGTATGTACTGGTGCCTGGGGTTGCTCCTCCCCAGGTGCAGGACTCAGCACTTCTTGTTGAAATCCATGAGTTTCCTCTCAGCCTGTTGAGGTTCCTCTGATGTACCAACCACTCCCAGTTTTGTGTCATCAGCAAATTTGCTGAGTGTGCACTCTGCCACATCATCCAGGTTATTAATGAAGAGGAACAGTTTGGTCTAAATATAATTAATTTAAGACTTGTAGTGGTTAGGTAGTGCAAATGAACGTTCAGATTTGTCACTTTATCATTTTGTCCAAATTTCTGTAAGAGTTTATGTTTAGACATCTGCTGGTAAGATATAAATACTATTGCTGGTTTTCTTTCTTCACCTGACTACACAGAGTGAGTAGTGTTAGATTTAGTTATACTTTCTGTTTGCTTCAGGAACAGGGGAATTACTCGCAGACCCCCATGCTGATACTTTCGTTACCACCTGTAGAGATGAGAAAGTAACTGCTACTCATTCTGTTCTTGGCTTCTCTGACAGTTCACGCTAGGTATGGACAACTGGATATTTTAAGAGGTCCCCAAATCATTGAATTTTAGAAGTTATCAGAAGACAGTTCTCTTCTGCAATAACGTCCATTCTGAATAATGTCCTCTTGTTTATTCCAGAAGAACTGGACTAACTCCTGTAGTTGGTGGTGGATTGTGATGTCCTTTCATCTGAACATTCAAGTTTCTGTATCAGAATGAAATTAAATAGCATGAGCTGTCTTGTAATACAGAAGTGTGAGTATGAGCTTTGCTGAACAACCACCAATGCCCTGTATTTATGCTTTTCAAATTAACAGAGACTTCTGATGATGGAGTTCTAGTAGGGTAATTTTCAGTCTACACAAATGAAGAAAAAAACTGACACAGACCATCTCTAAAATAGGATTGTGATTGGTCTTTGGAGGAGATTAAAGAATAGTTGTGTAATTTTGTTTATTTCTAAACCTTTCATTTTCAGTGTGCCTTTTATAGATAAATGCCTTGATGTGACAGGTGGTGTCAAATACTCAGAGAACCCCTTTTTTTTTTTCTGAGTAGTTTTTATTTTTATTCATTTCCCCCCACCTCCAGTATTTCTGACCAGAGCACAAAGAACTTGCTTTGCGTTGCCGGTAGCAAAAATCCAAAATTCATCAAAATATTAAGGTTTCTGAGTGCACTGTTAACCCTTTGAATCTTTTGAGATTTGTCTACAGTTTATAGTGTATCTCAGTCATTAGACTGTGCAGGCTGTGTTCTTAAGCCTTTTCATGTCGGACAGTCAACGGAAATACCACAATTAACATGACAATACTTATTTTTAAACCAACCTTTGCCAACAAAAAGCCCCTTAGAGCTGCTAGTTTTGCTTGTTGGCTGTCATGCCTCTTGTCCCGGGGGAAACCAGCCCTGGCTGATTGTGCTGTGCTGTGACACTGACAGCTTTTTGCTGCAGGGTATCTTCACATATTTTCCCCAGGTAAAGAGACAGCAATATGATGTCATTTTAGTTCTTCTGCGGAACAGACACAGTAAGAAAGGCAAACACAAGAAAGTGGAACTGCGGGGCTTACAGGATTAACAAGTAGCTATGAGATGCCTGTATTCTATTCCTGGCTCTGTCGTTGTCTTGCGCTATTGTGAACTAGTAAATTAACCTTGTTCCATGACTGCAGCACCATTTATAAAGTGGGAATGATAATGCTTAGCACCACAAAGGGGCAGTGTAATTCTTTGTTAATTAATATTTATAAAGTGCCAGGTTCTCCATTGCTGTGCACCTTTGCAGTCATTTACATCTGTGCAAAATGAAGACAAAGTGGCTGAAAAGTGCTGCTGTATTTTATACCCACTCTCTGCCGCTGTGAAGGGCTGTACAAGGATTACAGCAATGGAGAATCTGTCTTAAGTAATTTTTGAGATGCTTTTGCCTGTAGGCATAGACGTACTAATTCAAGAGTGGAATCACCTATAATAGATATATCTACAGTTCCCCTTAGAATATAGCACACAAAAAAGTTACTGTGGTGTTAGTTAAGGTATAAACTTGCAGGACACTACTTCACAGCAAGCCGCTTGTATGCGTGTTCTTACCTCTAAGGTAGCTTATCTAGCCGGGGAAAAGGATTAAACTGTATTTTATTTACTGTGAAAGTGTAAAAATTAATACCCTAGTTTAACTTTGCAATAACTCTTTCATACATTCAGTTATTTTGATAAGCTTAGTGATCGCATATTTTTACTTCTCTTGCTGCGATATTGTAGCAAGTGGTTCAGGGACGATGAGGAACACAGGAGTTCAATGATGCAAAAGAAGTCAAAACTTCTGGCATTCAGTCCTTTACCTGCTTGCTTCTGTTTGTGAGAGGAGCCTTTGCTGTGAGCATACCAGTAATATTTACCTTCTGGAGATCTTCCAGGTGTCCCTGACAAGTTAATAGCATCACTGCTTTGTCATGATTTTCAGTTAGGCTGCCTGGAAGACAGCAAGACAAACTGCTGTCTTAATTAATTGATGAAAATGAACCAAGAAAACAGGTTACAGAAAAATCATCAAGTTAGCACAGTGAGAAGATGTATTTTTTGTCATTTGGCAAGAAGATCTTTGCAGACCCTTTTTGGCAGGCTGACACTAATCAATGCCTCTTTGCCATGCCTAGCCCAGCTTTTCTTGCAACTAAATATAAAACTTCTTTTGAAATCTTACCAGTAGTTTTGGAATCAGGAAAAGGAAATTTATTGCTTACTGGCTTGTGCATCTACTGTTCTTATAGGCTGAAAGCAGAAGGTGATTGCAGCTTTATTCCTGCTCAGTTCAGGTAGCATTTGAAAAATTATGGAAATAAGAAACTTTGTTCATTTTTTGTCCACTTGTCCTCAACACTTTGCCTTGCATGCAGCAGTGGCCAGAATCACGTATATGTTAATCACAAAATTGCTTTACTGCACATTCTTATTGCCTCTTTGATTATGGGCCCGTCACCAAGAGGCTAGCTGTTCAGAATACTTTCTGATTAATCACGCTCTTCTCATCAGACACTTTACTTGTAGAGTATCAGATAATGATCCTCCTCACTGAGAGTTAAAGGTTTTCCAATAAATAGAAACTGTGACTGTTGGGAACTGCAGACAATGTGGTATCCATTAATTAAAGTGATGGGAAACTATTCAGTCTGCAGTTTGTCTCTAGAAGATTAGCACATTAAAATATTCACTCCTTATGCTTCCAAGCAAAAAAAATAGAGTAAGAGAAACACCAGATGAGGTGATATGAAGTAAGCATGAACATGATGAGTATGAGCTGGTATTAAACAAATGCCCTACTTTGCAGGCTCTGCGATGATCCTTCATCTGCTGTTACTGCATGAACAGAAATGTGTTTTCTTTTGACGTTTTGTGTTTGCTCATAGAAAGCATCATGTAACTGAAATAAACCAAGTCATCCTTTCTTAAATATGAGGACAGAGGTGCCTGCATCCTATTCAGTTCACTCTATCTTCTGGAGCCACCGTAATACGTGCTCCAGTTTCTTGTCTAGTCTGTACCTCCAGAAACAGGATTTCTGTTGCTTGCCTGTGGAGATGCCACGGTCTGACGCCATGACTAACAGGCATTTTTTATTACAGACAAAAATGGACCAGTTATAAACTAGCTCTTGATATCCTTTAGTACAAAAGTAAAACAGATTCCAGAAGGCAAAATTGAGTGAGTTAGGGAGGCAGGGGGAGAGGAGCTCAAATCTGCTTTTGTGCCTTCTCTGCTACACAAATGTTCTGAAGAGTCAGATCTTTGTGTTGCATGCACCCCTTGATATTTACCCTCTGCAGTAGTGCCTCCTTGTTTTGTAAGGTTGCGAGATGCAGGGGCATCAAAAATCTGGCAATTCCAATGATGTGGTGGTGGACACATTATACATTATGTTTGTATGTACACTATATATGTATGATATCTACATTATATATGCATATTATACACACATTGAAACAGCAACAGATCAGTGATCAAAATAGTGGTAAGTCAGTAATCAATCAACATGAATAATGGCAATGGTTTGGTAAGGTATTTTAGGTCTTGAGCCACAGGGATTATTATCAAAATAAGGGTTTCTCCTAGCAGCCAAGTTACTGTGGTTTACCAAGTTACCGCATAATGCCTGACTTTGCAGAACTGTTTATGATTTACCAAGCTACCGCATAGTGCCTGGCTTGCAGTATTGTTTATGAGTTCACTCTTAGCCCATGGCAAATGTAAAGCAAATTTGATTTAGTTTAGTCAGCAATGAAGGAATTTAAAATGGAATCAGATTTCCTTGTATTGAGAACAAGGTATGGGTAAATACACAGTGTGGTTGTGGTAACCTGTTAGACCACATTATTCCTTATTCAGCTCTAAGGTGAACACAGAGAACGGAGAAGTGGTATAATACAGTAGTTGATATAAGGCTCCTGAATTTCAGGACACCGTCAGGACTCTGCTTTTCCACTGACTTGAAACATGACACTGAAAAAATCATTACAGACTCCGCACCTTAGCTTCTCCAAATGTTGGCAGCGGATAATAATTTTCAGCTGCTCTTGTAAGACATTTTTATATCCTCTGATTAAAGGTTGAATTTAAAAGTATAGCCTTCCATAAAGGCAAATTAATTCAGGCTTTGTTATGTACCAGATTTTTTATGAATAGATCCCTTAGTTGAGAAAAATCTTTTATGTTATAAAGTAACTGACTAAAACTAAAATGCTTTTTATGTGTGGCTTAAATGCAGCTAAATCCAGATACTCCTTTAATCAGATGAGTGAAAACTGCTCATGAGGGTGAAATTGAGCCCTAAATGTCCGATTAGCGTGAGACTTACACACCAAGTTAACTGTTGAGATTTACTTTTTGCAGCACAGTGACTTCCTGAGAGCATGATGAATCATTCCATGCATGTTGCCCTGACCAGAGCTAAAACTCACAGCGGTGGTAACCTGTTCTGCTCTAGACGCGATGCTAATACTCCATTCAAAGCTAATATTCCTTTGCGCTAAGCGAAGGCTGCAGGTCTGTGCCTGGCAGTTTGAGCAGAAAATGGTAATTCTGTGGTGTCTTCTATTCTTTGGGAGGTGGTTGCACAGTCCTAATGACGATTGCTAAAAATCCTCTGACTTCTGCACAGATGAGATTTCTGTCTGGTAGTGAGCTCTTCTTGTGTCTATGGATTGTTGGCCCCGGACTTTGGTACATGCCAGCATCTAGCACGGTCACCGAGTACCTCACAGGCAGGAACAGAGACTTTGAATGTGGTTGTCATGTGGAGCTAGGAGAGAGAGCAGGTCAGACACAGCTGTGGAATAAGATAGTCATCTTCTGAAATGGAAAGAAGGAGCAATAAAATCAGAACTAAGAGGTAAAGATTTAATTTAGGATTCATCATTGGAAGCAGCGTTAATTTAGGCAAGTCATATATTTTTCCTTAACTGTCCCCAAGTTTCAATCCAATTATTTTAAGTTGGAATTTGCTGTTTAAATTATACTATCACATTTTAATACATTTTATGTCAATTCATTAAAGTCTTTATATATACAATTGCAGTTAAGTTTAATCTGAAGCACAGCCTTAGAAAATCATCATTTAGGAAGTCTCTGCAGTCTGCCCAGATCTGTTGAAACAAGAAAAATATTAGTTCAGCTGCTACATTTGAGGTAGGAATGGACTAAGTTTTCCAAACTTTAAGAAATAGAATTAAGAATTGGAGGTAGAATGAGATTAGTTCCTACAAACCTCTTGAGGAACATTCAGACTCATTATTGAGTCACTCAGTATCCCACAATGAGCTGCTTCAGGGAGTTAAACTCATTCGAAAAAAGTAGAAGAGTTCAGATTTCCTCTTCAGAATATATCTAAAGAATTTTACAAATAGGGGATCAGATGATCAGTGCTGGCAAGAGGGAGAGAAAGGAAGACATGACTGAAAGGAGACACGGTTCCCCATAGCAGTAATGCTAAATTTGTTTTTCTTGCTCATACCATAAAACCACCAGTGTCTGAACTAAGTTACTGCAATTTTATTCACTGAAGTCAAAGTGTGAAGTATTTCAAACCAGATGCACACCAGTGGATGAAACTCTTTTGAAGTTTTCCTCCCTTTTGATGAGTCTTTAAGATAAGAATTACACTTAGGCCAAAATGTTGTCATCAAGCTTTTGTTTTAATTCACCTTTTAATCAAGTTGTTATGTCATAAATTGCTGCATGCAAGGTTCAGCTTTTCCATCATTGGTTTTTTTCATACATTGTAAGGAAAAAAACCCTAGAAACATTCTAGTGAAACAGAACATTCAGTGAAAAGGCTGTTCCTGGCTTCAGCATAAAATGAGATTCAAAGGGGCACAGTGTCAGAGTGGCATGATATTTTATGTGTTTGTTAAAGGGAAGAACTGCTCATTTCAAACAGTTTAAACCAAATAGGATGGAAGTGGTTCGTTGATTTATTAATGACATGTAGTTAAAAGGCAATTATTGAACTACACACTCAGGATCTATATCAGCAGTACAACATAATACCAGGCACTTAAAAAAAATGCTAATGAACATCTGCAAATGCCTAAATACCGTTCTTTAGCTAATCCTAAACATTCTAACACTCTCTACCCATCCACAGAAATGACTGGGTGCAGATGGGCTGTGTGGGTTACAGGCATTTGTCCCTCTTCGGGGCGTGTGGGTTCTCCTACGTACCCACCCCTCCTGCATCAGGTGTGGGTGCTCTGCCTCTGTGCGGACCCGTGCCACCTGCTACAGTTCACTGATGCACACGCTAGTGAGAAAGCGCGCCACGAGTTCATGTATGCACGTGCCACGTGTCGGTCCCTCCTTGTTGCACCCCACACTGACAGCCCACGGCTGGGCTCCTGTGGCACCTGGGAGGCAGCTCTGGCAGGGACAGGCAGGGCCCTGTGATGCCGACAGGGTGATTTCTGGCAGTGACAGACGAGGTTTGGCTCCCGCTGATTTCACTTCAGTGTGTGTCTCGTTTACTACAAATTTTCCTGCTGCTTTTGTACTTTTTTCAGGCTGATTCCTCCTTTGTTTCAAAAGTCTCTTTGTAATTCTCCAGTTACTGTTTAATCTGGTTGATGTTTGTCTTCCTCTTTAACATGACCAGCTTTGATGGTCTTCATCTTCTTTAGCATGACCAGTTTTGGGCAAACGGCCCACAGGTAGTTTGCTTATTCAATGCATACACACACACGCATGCTCTTCGCGTTCATATTTTAACAGGTGTTTGTTATCCAGGCAGTTTGGCAAGGGTGGGCTGTGCAGGCACCCTCACAGCCCCCACATCTATTAAATGAGTATTTCTAGTGTCCTATATAGCTTATCACATGGTCGTCTCTACTGTCATGACCTTCTCAGTGTTTGCCCTTTTTCCACTGCCCAGGTCAACTAAATGTGTTTCCTGCTTATAAATTAAACAAATGGTCACATCTATAAAAAGCTTTATTAGATCTATTGAAGGAAGTAAACAAACCCCCTTGCTGTGTTTAAGAACATGTAAGACAGAGAGAGAGGCAAACTGCATATCTGCATTTGCAAGTGAGACTACATGAGCAGATAGTCTAGAAAATCACATGCAGCCCTATGGTGCAGTCATCAGATTTCATTACCAAACAAATGATGGGAATTTTATACCTATAATTTATACAAAAATCATTATTAAAAAAAGTGAGCAATCAGGAAGGACAGTCTGATCTGACATTTAGACTCTTTCTAAATCATGACAAAAAGGCAAACAATCATCCAGTGTTGCAGAAATATTAAATAATTAATCTGTGTATTTTTATTATGACATTTCCATATTTTAATTTAGGTTTTTGTACATATAAATTGGTAATTGTTTTTTGAAAGTAGTGTTTTGTTTCCTATGTGGTTATGAAATTGATATCCTCATTGATAATACTGGTTAAGTAAACCATATTCAACCAGTTGATCCATAATTGGTATTCTAACTCATAAGAGGGAAATGGAATGGTAATCGTTGTAGCCTAATTTTAAATTAATAAGTCTAGGGAGCTCTACAGATTAGTACTTCCTAGCAGAAAGTTTTGAGATATTCTACTTGGGACTCAAAGGTACTCACATTATGTATTTTTCCCAGATGTATAAATGCAGCATAAAATCAGTAAGCATCTGCTTCAAGATTTTCATCTGCACCTGAACGTGCGATTCTGGGTTTTGCTGTGGTACCTGGTTGACCTGGGTGGCAGACTGTTCACATTTCCTCTTGTAAAAATGGCTTCAGAAGTGTAATAGTCCCAAAAGCAGTACTGAGCCTTTCAAGCCTAATCATAGAATGGTTTGGGTTGGAAGGGACCTTAACAGATCATCTGGTTCCAGCAGACACCCTCCACTAGATCAGGTTGGTCAGGACCGCATCCAACCTGAACTTGAACACTTCCAGGGATGAGGCATCCACAGCTTCTCTGGGCAACCTGTTCCAGTGCCTCACCACCTTCACAGTGAAGAATGTTCCATCCCAGGGGAGACAAAGAAATCATGGACTACCGTGTAGGTAGCAAGTTACTATTAGCACAATCCCAAAGTTGGAAAACAATTATTATATTTAACTCTGTTGCATCTTGCATGTAGAGTTGTTAGCAAAAATGGATCTAATAGCATTTAAGTCAATGTTGCTTCTGTAGGAATCCCAGATGAAAAGAAACTTGAACTTCTAAATCTTCTTTGTACTCCCTTTATTCACTGTTCACTTTCTCATCTTTTTTGTTTTTAACTTTTGATTCTCCAGTCACTTAAATAACATCATAAACAACTGACTACATTTTTCTCATTTAATCATTCACTGAAGTAATGTATGGGACATTAGGGAATAAATGGTCAGTAATTCACTGCGTTTGAGAGCAGGGGGAATCAGCTTCACATTGTGGGAAGCCAGCAGAAATGTCATAGACCTTGCTGCTCTTTCTTACAGCGGTTGGGAGGATGGAGGCAGATGGCTAGACTGTGTTGACTTTTCTACTGGAACATCCCAGTGTCTGTTTTATTAGTTCTCTTCTTTCCGTGAAGCAGACATTTTCTGTGTTGAATGTTTTCCAGATTGCACAGAAGCATAGATAACAAAATTTCAGTCAGGATGACCTGGTAGGAAAAGCAGAGGGTGAGGAATCGGAATGTGTGACTGCTGTTCCTTACTCTGCTACAGACACCTTAAATAACCTTCAACAAGCCTGTGAGTTCTCTTTATTATTCCTCCTTGCACGATACCTAACCCACAGAGTAAATGTGAGATTTAATATATTTGTCTTTGCCAACACTGAGTATTTCTTGAATAGGAAGTAAATGCAAAGTAATAATTCTTTAACATTTTAAAAAATGAATTATAAAGTTAATATTTCTTTTTTTTGTTTGTTTTAGGTGCACAAAATTAGATTGGTAGTAATGGCTGAATCAGTACCAAACTGATCAGATGTGAGTCAGCAAGATAAAGTAAGTAAGCTTTAATTTCCTGTTTCCGGTACTCTGGATTGGCTTTTACAGGGAGGAATTAATAGAATATTCAATGCACAAGACCTGTTAATATAGCAAGTAACGTTTTTTTCAGTGATGAACCTTTTTGACTCTAGATGTGTAACAAACCTTGCATTTGTTTTCAATATAAACATCAACTAAGCTTGAATAATCCATATTTCTCTAGCCTGCATCTGATTAAAAATGATCAATTTACTGGAATATTTTCCTATCTACTCTTTAATCAGTAATTAATTTCAAGTTAAAAAGAAACACATTAAACTTCTATTGTCTGATGGGAAATGAATACTGAGGTTGTATAGTCATAAAGATCTAATGCTGCTAACTGGATCAGTAGTTGTTGTGACACACTTGGGCTGTGTGTGACATCCAGAAATTTTTGGAATCTGAAGGAATTTGGTGCAAGAAGGCTGGAAGACAGAAAAAATATTATTTATGGAAGTAGGAAAAGTTGAGTACAGTTTCAGTGCTGCAAAGGACCACTGAGTACAAGTGATGGTCTGTCATGATGACTTCCATCACATTAAGTGACTGGCCCTAGCCTACCTTAACCTAATTTCCACATAAAAATGAACTTAATTCCCAGGATACTAAAAACCTTTATGGGGCTGTCAGATTGTCGAAAACTTTTATCCCCATTCTAATGCATAAGGGAGGCAGTTTAATATGAAGCTTCTGGAAGCGCATTGTAAAAAAATGCATTTGGACCCTGGCTTGCACCGAACACTTGAGAATGTTGTAAACCCAGGAGAGTCTGAGAATCATAGAATCATAGGATATCCTGAGTTGGAAGGGACCCATGAGGATCATCACGTCCAACTCCTGGCTCCACACAGGACCAGCTGAGTCAGAGCAGATGACTGAGAGTGTTGTCCAGAAACTTCTTGAACTCAGCCAAGCTCGGTGCAGTGACCACTTCCCTGGGGAACCTGTTCCAGTGCTCGACCACCCTCTCAGGGAAGAACCTTTTCCTGACCTCCAACCTAAATCTCCCCTGTCGCAGCACAGTACAGACCTGACTGCTTCTCCATGGCTGGGTTTTTCATGATTTTCATGCCTGTCTGCCTTTGGGCATCCTATATATTCTAGCAAACACAGAACACTATTTTTTTTCTTCTTGTTTTTCTGTGGTCATCTCTTTCCCATAGAAAATAGCCTTCAGAGTCATCCACGATGAAACAAATCCATATGTTGTGTAGCCATTAAGGAGGAAAGGAGGGTAGCCTACTACTTAGTACCTCAGTTGTAGTCTCAGGCTTCTCAGTGCAGGCAGGCCTTTATAAAAAATAAAAAAATAAAAATTTTCCCCTTTTGCATTCTCACCTTTGCTATGTTCAGAGTCTTTAAAGGGGATTGGCTTGGTCACAGCACCTACAGTGATGGATCTGAATAGCTCCGTGGCTTTTAAAGCATTAGTGGTCTGTGATGAGCAGTACAAGACAGTTATGAAGGATGGCTGGCTGGTAATTTGGTGAAGCTCTGTAAGCATTTGCTATATATCTCTTTTTAGTGTATCTGCTTACCTGTTTTATCACTGATATAGACACAGTTATGATTTGCATTTTCTGGAAGAGTAAATGTGTAATGCTATAAATTATTCATTACAACTGTGTATTTCAATCAGAACAGGAGACAATAAACAGCAAGAAAAACAGTAATAAAGGCAATGACACCTGTATTAGAGTCCATTCTTGCTAAGATACTGGCAGACCTAAGATATTGTCCCAAGTGTCCCACAAACATATTCTGCTTCTTTTTATAAGAAAAAAGCATTTCCATTAAGCAGTGCATCTTATTGATCTCCAGTGGTTTTGAGCAGCGTCGACACTTTATGAATGGTGCAGAGTTCAACACTAATGTTCGATGTCACCATTTGTATTTTTTTTCACATCTAAATCTTGCTGAATAAACTCATTCCTCTAATCAAAATACCATCTTTATTTAGTTTTGGCAGGAGTGATTTACATCAATTTAGGGGCTTACCTAAATACAAAATATATGACCTCCATATTTATAAGTAACGTTGATTTTTTTTAAAATTTTTGTTTGTTTGTTTATTTTATCCTTTAATACCAGGTTAAAAAAAAATCTTGGCTATATTTAAGTATCTTAATTTAGGGGTCGTCTTCTGCCTCTGAGCCTATGACAGTTACTGTGAATGCTTATATTAGCATGCAAATATCTTAGCTCGCATGGGATTAAAGCCAGGCCATACAATAATCTCTGGCATTCCTCGTTACCTTTTATAAAGTAAAAATATTAACCCCAGAATTCAAACAGTGCAGAATTGAAAACAGTAGAGAGTTCTGACCCCCAAAGCTTTAATACAGCAATTATACACAAAACTTAATGAAGAAATTAAGAGAAAAAAGGATACTTTGTAGTCAAGGACAGATTCATCCTTTTTCTGACCTTGGAACACCATAGTATCTTACTGATTTATCAGAAAAATTTATTCTTGGTGCCAAGGCTTGCTTCCCCAGAGTCTTATCAGTGCAATGCATGTAATAGGATTTGGGAGCTAAAGTTGGTTATGTCTATGGTATGACAGGACAATTCAGATTGGAAGGGAGCACAGGAGATCTCTAGTCCAACGTCCTTCTCTGGTCAAGATCAGCTATGGGTTTGGACCAGGATGCCCAGCTGAGTCTTGAAAACCTCAAAGGATGGAGGCAGCACATCCTCTCTGGGCAGCTTGTTCTGCTACTTGACTGCCCTCATGGAAAAAGGTTTTTCCTCATATCCAATCTGAACTTCCCTCGTTCCAGCTTACACTTTCTGTCCTTCCAGCGTGCAGCACTGTGAAGTGCCTGACTTCTTTCCCATAACCTGCTACAGGTGCAGGCAGGCTACTGCTAGGTCCCCTGAAGCCACCTCTTCTCCAGCTGAACAATGCCAGCTCCCTCAGCTTCTCCTCACAGGACAAGCAGCCCCCAACCGTTTCAGTGGCCTGCTGCTGAACTCAGTGATTTTTCCTGGCACCGCAAAACTGGACATAGTACTGTAGCTGCAGTCTAACATCTGCATAGCAGAGGCAGATAATCACTTCCCTTGATCTACCGTCTGCGCTGCTGTTAACAGAGCCCGGGATACTGTTGGCTTGCTTTACTGCCAGGGCACGCGGTTAAGCATGGTGTCCACCAAGGCTCTCAGGACCTTTTCAGCACAGCTGCTTTCCTGCTTGCCAGCAGGCATGCTGTAAAGTTCAGATCACTAAATGAAGACATGAAATATTTTATTCCAATTTCCAAACAAGACATTTTGACGTATTTTTGTTCCTCTATTCCAATTTCCAAAAAAGACATTTTGACATATTTTTGTTCCTTCTGTTTTCTTTGAACAATGAAAACTCAATTACATTGATCTAATTTTGCAAAGAAGTAGGGTTATGACAGAAAGGAACATCATTCTATCTGCATTTCTTAAATTGGTTAGAACTGCTAACCTATCTTCCTTCTCAGGAATATCCTCTCTCAAAAGGCTTAAATAATATTATTCCATTTATTCAATTCAGTTTGATTGAAATCTCTGTTATGTTTCTCATCTTTTACTGAGATTTTATGGGAGAGGAAAATACAATATGTAAATTGCCTGTACAGGAAGAAAAACGGTAAGAAGAGGAAAAATGAAGCAAAAATAGTATCTGCCAGAAGTCCAGCAGTTATTCTTCGACAACTGACTTGGAAAATAGGGACAGGATTTTTATGTTTAAATCATACTGGTAGATAAATAAATGGGTCCCTTACACAGCATTTTATGCAGGATACTTTGGACTTTATAACTTGGTGCTTTGCTGTTTGTAATGAGAAAGGACAACAGATTGGAAGAAGCCAACATCAAACCATAAATTAATGAACCGTAATGTCTTTAAATCCCATTGTGTGCTAATGTTAGATTGTCATTGGTTAAATGCTTTCAAGGACTGATATTAATAACACTCTAAAGTGAGAGATGTCAGTTCCCTAATGGAATGGGGCCATTCAAGCAATATATTTGAAGACTGGTCAGCAAGCTAGCAAGAGAAAAATGTATGCATAGAGACAAGGGAAAGGAAGATCAAAGGATCATTACTTAATCCTTCCATCTTAGATTGTCAGAGATGAGAGGAAAAATCAGTTTTTCACAAGAACAGTTTGTCCTGCTGGGTTTGTGTGACACTGCAGTTCCAGGAACAAAAGCAGCAGGGGAAGATTTTTATTACAATACTGCTCTGAAAATGAAATAAAGGAAGAGAAAAAAAATACTTCTCCCTAATTATAAACCAGAAGTTGTTAAAAATATATTTATGTCTTCCAATTCTATGGTAACATTCATCCCACAGGGGTTCTCCCTGAAGTCACTTTGCTCCCCATCCTTAAGGGTGGGCATCCATTTCTGCCATGTTCCACTGCAGATGCTTAAAAATGGAGATTGGAAAGGAAGGGGCAACAACTCTTTACATGAAAATACAGGAGTATTGTAGTAGAATGTGGTAGAATTTAGCCAGTTCCTAGAATAATAACAAGAATATTTTTTTTCTTTTTTTTTGAGAAGTAATAAGACTATACTTGCAGGCATATATTACTGGGTCTGTGCAGTATTTCTCTTTCTTTTTTGTCTTGAGGAGGTGAAGGTACATTTGGGGGAGAACTATACGATCAACAGAGATCCACTTCTTTCTCTGTCTTTCTACTGTTATGATTCATGGGTGCTTAAATGTTCTCTTAGGCCAGAAACCATTCTCTCAGAGCTAAGTTAGCCGTGATAGAAAATGAGATTGGTGCGGAGTCAGACAATATGGTACTAACGGCATACTGCACTGAGGAAGCTGTGCGGTGGTTTTGAAAGCCAAATGGAGTGCTGGCGGCTTTAGGATTGCTTGAAAGGCATGAAGTACTAATTCTTGTACTGATTCTTAATATGAGGTGTGAGAAAGTCTGAGGTAGGAGAAAGTTTGATTTTTATATTCGGGGTACTATTGGAAGCTCTGCCTAAACCTAGTTGTTCTTCTGGACATGAAATTTGCTCATGTATTTACAGGGATTTGTAGAGTCTGTACCCAGGCAGCATCTTGCCATCTGCTATTACAAGAAGGGGGTTCGTATGTGAGACAGGAATGTAGCAAATGCTTCTATTTTAAAAGAAGAGCTGTGGAGATTACAGTGTGGGTGATCTAGTGATAACCAAGGACGTGCATGCAGTTGCTGTCTTTTAAGAGCACCTTGTTTTTTTAAAGAAACAAAGAAACAGAAAAAAAACGAGATCAAACTGAAACAACATTTTTCATAATGCAGGGCTTGATTACTGGTTCGCCTTGACCTAGGAACATACAGCAGTACAAAGGCTGTTAAATCAAGGGGTTGCAGCTTTTCACTACTGAGAGAGACGATCTTCAGGTAATGCCGTGCTGGCGGGCGTGCAAGGAGATTTACCGTCTCCATACGTAAGGCGGCTGATGTCCATACATCCTTCAGAACCTGTTTTCTGTGTGCCGAGGCACAACTCTCATGGTTTTAACTGTGCCTTTGTTGTGGTTTCAAGGTCACACCCTAATATATGGGGCTGAATCCATGAATATTCTGCCTTTATTAGTACCAACTGTACAGTAGTCAGATATCTTTCTTCTAACATGGAAAAAGAGAAAAATCTCCTGTGTGTCCACAGTGATCTATTCTAAACCAAGTAGTAAATTCACAATGACCAGAGAGGTAATATAGTGAATACCCTGCAGGGTCTTGTTCCGTTTAAACTTCTGAGAGAGATGAATGTTCCTTTGAAATTATTTTACTGGTTAAATGTAATCACACAAAGTAGCCCAGTCCTCACAAATTTTTAGAAGATGATATCATGACCCATAAAAGGAATATATTAGTCTTTATCTTTATTAGTTTTTACGTGAAAGACTGTCACTTTCTGTTGGAAGGTAGCATTTTTATGAGTTGTTTGAAAGCGATGGAACAGTGAATTTTTATTTTTGGTCAAAAGACAAAGGATATGGATGCTTTTAGAAAAATACTAAATGTTTCTTGGTGAATCCAGGTTAAATGAAATAAGGGAATGGGGTGGGGCAGGGCTAGTAAGATCGACAGATGGTGTATGCTCTGTAACTGGTGATACAGGATCTTCATGGGACTGTAACTGTTTCTAATGGCTTTCTATTTTAATGGTATTGTTGTTTTAAGAAAATCCTGGATAAGGACTGCTGCAAGCTTGCACTTCTTACACCTATTCTGTGTGAAGCAAGAAGTTCAATAGTTCTAGCATCCATGGTTGCAGTTTGTTTAGATTTTCATGATGGGAAGAGAGTTGTACTTTATCATGGTGACAGTGGAAGCTCTCAACACTGTGCCAGGCATCAGTACGGAAGGTGGCACGTGGTGATCATAGCCAAAAGGAAAAGACAGCGTGGGCCAAAATTGTTTTTAGGTACTTTTGAGGGTGTTTTGCATGGCACTTTAACCAGTTTAAAAATCTGTAATCGTATACATGCTTATTTGAAAATGATCACATCAGAGATGATCACATGGGCTCATGAGGCAGGGCACATTATCCACATCTTCTGCCTGCGTGTGTGGTGAGGACTCCAGTCCCTTTTTGGAAAGACAGAGAGCAGAAATTGTGTAGCAGATCTGTGACTGCTGGCAGAGTAGTGGGAGTGACAGAGAGAACCGGTTTCTACTTTTTCCTTTCCCACATGGACTATCAGGGAAGCAGTGAAGTAAAACAGTTACTGCTGTTTCCCATACTTCAATTTCCTTTGTGTACAGAGAGAAAAGAAAATAGAAGGAAAATTGGAAGAGATATTGTGCCAAATAGGAACAGAAAGCAAAGCTGAATAGCAAGGAACGTCCAATATCAGCTTGATGTCTGTGAATACTGAAATGTACATCCATCCCTAAAAGACATGATTTGGGGTGGCCGCCCCACGCTTTACCCTCAATGAGTGAAAGAGGTTAGCACAGCTGAAGATCACACATATTTACCGAGATTCCTTTCATCCTGTCTGCAGGATCATCCCTAATGTATAAATTCAATCCCCAGATCCAAATCTGTCCTCTTCTGCATCCCTCTTCAGTCCTGTTATTTTTCATCAGGGTTTGTTGTAATTTTTTCTTCCCTGGCCTTGTTGGGCAGAGTGATGTCTGTGTCTTCTCATAGCTGGTGTGGATGGTGCAGATGAGAGGACCTGTCCCCTTCACTCATGCAAGGGGAGAGGTCAGGCTTGAGCCAGAACTGGCCTGGTCTGCTGCACCTCTCTGCTTTCCTCCAGCCCTTGGTCCTGGGAGAACAGTGCAACTCCCCCTTTTTCCCCTTCTGGGGAGGACGCTTAGTCAGAAGTGGCTTCCCGGAGGGAAGCTGGAATTGATAGAAGGACTGAAGAGCCTCTCAGTCGGCTGCAACCACAGTGGCGTGACTCGAGAACAGCGTAGGCAACGCTGTCATGAGCAAGATGCTGCCAACTGTTACTTCATCTGCTTTGAGAGTTTGACAGTAAAGCAACGGAGAAAGGGAAGGAAAGTGCAGCCAAAGGCACTTAAATATCATTAGAGTTATGTAAATCAAGCAAGTTAAAAAGACAGAACTAGAGTGTTATTTCCCTCCTGGGGAGTTCTGGGGATAACTGAAAGGGGGGGAGGGATATCTTGAACAAAGATGAATTAACAGTTTTCCACGATGTGAGATTTTGTGGGTAGACAGGAGATAATGTTGTATTGATGTCTTATTTTTCAAGGCTGATAAATATAAATACAAATACAGAATATAATCCTTTAAGAATAGTATTTTTCAAAAGGTTCATACCTGGATTTAACATTTTAACTTTGCTGAGTATTGGCCCATGAAACAAATATTTATGTGGATTCATTTTTTTTTGTTACCCTCTCAAAGTGTTTAAAGCAATTTACTTTTAATTGTACATTACTTAAATTATTTTGGGTTATATATAAGTAATTCAAAGCTCAGGGTAACTATTAAAAACAGGGCTATTAAAGACTACAAAAGATCATCTACTTCCCCACTCTTCTCATCCAAGGGCAGAATCCATTATACCTGTAGCTTTAAATACTGAAAAAGTATTCCCTACAAATACATCTGCTAGCAAGGATGATTTTCAGCTCGGGGACAGAAGGCTGGTGCAAAACAGCCTGCCCTGCACGGCTCTGCTGTAATGGGTGCATGTGACTGATGAGAGCGATCAGTTCTGCTCAGTGCTTGCCCTTCAAGGGAGTTTTGGTCAGGTCAAGATGGGACAACTGTGTTTATAATTATATGTCTCTAAATATCCCGGATCTTTCCATAGAGATTCAAAATTAGGAGTTGAGTTGTGGTGGTGTATGACTAATTGGAAGCGTGTGGGCAGATTGCTAAATAATCCTCTGGTCCTTGTGGCAGAGGGCAGGCAGTAGCACACTATGAAACTCTAGGTCAGTATTTCCTACACTATTGATTTCAGCTCATGCCTCTTCCCATTCATTATATGTGAAAACAAAACCTTATCTGAGTTAAGGCACTAAGGATGGAGATATTAACATGTGGAGATGTGACTTTCTACATGCAACCGACTTACTGTAGCAATGCCACCCGCAAAGAGAGAGGCATATTGTAATCAAAGCTCTCGGCAGTGTGCAGAGAAGTAGCAGATGAAGAGGCGGGGAGTTGACATAAGAGCTGGGGAGAATCCAGCCAGGGGCAGCGTGGGCTTTTATGGGGAAAAAAGTGTGTACAGAGGAGTTGACAGCTAACAGAACGTAGGCAAAGCATGGGCCCAGTATAGGGAAGCATTTTTACCTGAAACTGCCAGTACATCTGAAATGCAAAATACTGTCCCACAGAGATAACCAAGAAATCTGGCTGTGGCTGCAAGGAATTCTGCCTGGGATTACTTTGCTTCTCAGGAGAATTTTATAGCTCACTTTAGAGGCTCCAGTGCATTCTGGACATACCATGGTTCACAAAGCATAGAGGTTGAGGCTGATGAAGGTTGTGATTGCTGATAAATCTGAGCATTGGCTACAGATAGTGGCTTTAGCATAATTTATGGGCAAACCTCTGGCCCTCAGTGGCAGAATAAAAACTCTTCACATCAAAGTGAAGTGAGGGATTCAGAAACTATTAACAATAAAAAATCGATCTGACATCAATGAGGTTGTCTTACCAATGTATCTTGGTCCTGAAAATGTGCAATTGTTTTTGCCATCTTGAGGAGATGTTAGATTTAAAACATTTGAGAAGTGATGTGCTACAGTAGCTAGTCCAGGGGTTTTCTGTCGGCCCCAAGACATTCAGCTCTAGATGAGCAGTTAAGAAGGAAAGACTGAAAGGAGATTTCTGAATTTGTCTAAATGGAAATAACAGCAAGTGAGAGTGTAGACACTGCAGAGAACTTTTTTGGAGACAGGTTTTTGGGTGTATTTTTAGCAGTTAGTTCACCTGAACAATGAATGCCATCTCCAGTGCAGCCCTTGTGAATGTGCAGGAGCAGGCGCTTTGGGGGATGCACTGCAATGTTGTAGCCTACTTGCTGTTTTGGAAGTGTGATTTTCTTCTCCAGTGCTGCCCACTGGACCCAATCAAAGGGGGTTTCACAGGTTGTTTGCAAGAGGAGAATAATCCAATCCTGAAAGACTTAAACAGGTATAAAATTGTTATGTATGTACTACATATGGAGAAAAAATGCCTGAATGTTGAGAATTTTAATGGCCAATGAAAGGGCTTTTTCTTTATATCACATCATGGCTATCATGTACGCACTGCAGTGTCCTGGTGTCGTGGTTTAGACAGTTATTTTATTTCCCGATTGCCTCCCCCCTCCGCGACACGTGAGGAGGGGAAATTGGGAACAGAAAAGGAAATATGTGGGTTGAAATAGAAATGGATTTAATAAAAGAGTAAAAATCTTAATAATACCAATACTAGTATAAAATACAGAAAGTTATACTTTTTTTTTTTATATATTAGCCTGGAGAAGTGAAGGCTCCGGAAGGACCTAATTGCGGCCTTCCGATACCTAAAGGAGACCTACAGGAAAGCTGGCGAGGGGCTGTTTATTAGGGAGTGCAGTGACAGGACAAGGGGTAATGGGTTTAAACTAACANTTGGAACTAGATGATCCTTGTCGTCCCTTCCAACCGAAACCATTCTGTGATTCTATGATACTCAACCAGTATAGGGATGGCCGAGCTGCACCCTCTCAGCAGTGAGTGCTGATGCTGCACACAGCGAGCAGCGCAGCTCCAGTGAGAATGTGACAGTCAGCAGGTCTCGAGAGCACAGAGGGGGCCTCAGGAATGGGATGATGGGCGAGACCTTCCAGGGACGGCAGCCATTAAAGAGAGCGGGTTGTTCCAGAGAATCTCCTAATTTATAGGGAGCATGATGTTTATGGTATGGAATACTCCTGTTGGCCAGCTTGGGTCAGATGCCCTGACTTTTGCCCCTCCGAGCTTCTGGACCTGGCCATCTCAAAACTGCTGAAGACTTTGATCACTATGGAAACCTGCATTCCGTAGCTGGCCATAAACTAAATCACAGTGTCTTATCAACTTTGTTCTCACAGAATCAAGTGCTGCAGTCTGCTCTAAAATACAGCTTCTCTGTGCAGAAAATTAATTCTGTGATTTTATCCCAGCAAAACCAGGACACCTGGAAAACCTGCTGCTCTGCGGGCAGCAGTAGCGTGACAGAGGTGGTGTACACCAGGATTTGCCTGTCTGCTTTGGTCACCAACTCTGAGGGGACACTGCTTGAAAGCTCATATTTAAGCTCTACTTCTTTCCAATGCAAATGATTGTTCTAGCTTTTTCGTGAAGTTGCATGAGTTTCTTACAGCCGCTAAGACTCAGCAGTAGGACAAAATCCACGTTAAGGAGGAACGTGTGACAGGCAGTGCTTAGAGGAGGCAGAAGATACCATGTTTCAAGGAGGACAGGAAAACAGTCTTGGAAGAAAAACTGCTGCCTTTCAACCTTACAGTAAGACACTGCTTTGATGATACTGCAACAAAACTATACTTTTAAAAGTTATCTAAAAGGTGCTTTTAAATGTGAGCCATAGGAAACTGCAGGTACCTGCTAATTGGGCCACTACACTTGAGAGGCTTTTGACATGAGTCATAGGTGAAACTAAGTCATACATTTATAACACTGTTTTATTCATAAATCTTAGCTGAGAGGTACAGAAGTGAATTATGCTTTTAGACATACGGGAGTAAAGATGAGCAATGGGCTGCACTTTTTAGAAACCTGAGAGTTGTGCTGAAAAGATGCAAAGTGATTCCCAGCTCCGCAGAACCTCACCTGCAGAGCTGCAGTCTGCAGAGGTCAGCAGTAATAGGGAGACCACGGCCTTCCCCTCAAACAGGCAAGAAATGGGTAACCTCACTGGGTCTGGACTCGAGCATAAGTTGGGAAATAAGAGCTGCTGCTGCTCACAGAAGCAAAGTATGATAAAAGGCAGGGATTTCCATCTGATGGTGAGATCAGGACACAGTCAGGGTTTGCAAACCCTGACACATGGTGGGGGAGAAATCATGTGGCATAAACCAGCAGCAGCTGCTGTATCACAGGCTTAGAGATTTCTTAGATTGTGATAGGCAGCTGCCTGGGAGCTGGTGTGGTTCATCCTGCTCTCCAGCACTGCGGTGGGTCCCACTGAGTTCCTGCAGGAATTGTAAATGGAGATTTTCCACTTTGAAAAGGCAGCAGGACTCTTTCAAACCCAAGGAGGTGATATTGTACGCTGCTCTACCTTGGTGCTGCCTAGGGGTGCAGGGGAAGAGGCAGCCACCTGGTTGTGCCCCTGCCTTGGAGGGGTGTCTTACGCAGTCCTCTGGGTTAGAAACCTGGGAGCTGCCCATGCTAGTGCTCTCCCTGGTGCAAAAAAAATCTGAATTGCCCAGAGGGCAGCAGCCAATGCCTGGCTGAGGTATGCAAAAGCCCCATTTCCTATTCCTGGGTGCTACCGATAGTCAGCTGCCTCTCCACAGAGTTTGTGTAAAGCAATTATACTGCTCCAGTAGATTTTAATAGCCTCTTTGCAGAGATGTAAATGTTTTTCCAGAGTATAAAACCAGGGAGAATGTGAATGTACATCTCAATTGCAGTTATTCTGCAGCTTCATCCAGAAAAGGAGCAGGTCAGTCACCATTCGCAGGTGGTGTGTATCATCCTTTGAACCCACTGGCTTTGACTATATTCATATGAAATAAAATTGTGGCCTAGCTGCCTGCAATTGTGGGGACTTTATCCTTGAAAACAGTGTAAAACCATGGAGATTTGGTTCATAAAAATCTGTGTGTCAGCTCCCTTTCACAGCTTTCATTGAAGTGGCTAACACTTAATGAGGCCTCAGAAACATTTGTGCAATTCTTGTGGGTACTTGAGAGGCTACAACAGGTCCTGACTATGTGATCCCAGTTTTATTCTGCTCTGTTTGGTCAGCTTTTTAAGTTTTCTTGCTGAGAATAACCATCAGTTCCTTGATTTTTCGTTGAGTTTGTTTTATCTGTCGCCTTTACAGTGCTCTGTAAGAATATTGACCTCACGGCACTGCTTTTCTTGGCAAGTGATATCTTCAGCTCAAGTTGGAATTTGCAGTTGGCAAAAGGCAAGTAAAAACCATCGCACGCCTTGTTTAGAAATATTGGTTAGAAAGTAGAGTAGTATAACGTAGAAATAGGCTGCAGAAGAAAACATGTATCTCACAAAAACCATTAAAACCAAAAGCAATATATATTTAAATTGCAAGAAACTCTCCTCTAGGGGCCCTGGAAAAACAAATGCACAAATACTCTCAGATCAATATCAGGAAAGCAAATAATGTAGCACATCTCTTATGGAGATAGTAAGGACAGAGATCCAAGGTGCACAATGCAGCTGGAGTGGGTTTTGTTCAGCCCTCAGGTGCAAAGAATAAAGCCCCCTCTCCCAGCATGTGACCAGCTCTCCATAAACCAAGTGAAAGTGAGAACCTGCCTTCTCTAGCCATGCCTGGCAGGGACCTCACATTGCCTACACCTGCTTCGCACGCTTAGCTCATCTGCATTTCTCTGCCTCCTTCGGTTGGAGAGATCATGAGCTCTGTTAGCATGCTGCAGTTAAGCACCTGAAAGGACCTCTAATATATTTCAGCTTCATCATACAGCAGCTGTAATTTAGTGAAGTGCTGGGCAATATTTGAGGTATGTGTTTCTTTACTATTTTTGTGGTTTGTGGAGAGCTACTGTGTGTGTCAGTATATTCTTTTAATCAAAGTTCCCTTTCTCTTGATTCTGTGCGTGCCTTGAGGTACTTTGTCTCCTGGGACAGGCAATTAGATGGTGATGTACTGAAGTGGAAGGAGTGCTATCTCTGAATTCTTGTCTGTCTTTTAGATGCTAAGAGTTTGCTAATGTGTTGTGGCTGTTTTGTATAGTTGCTGTGATGCATAATCCTGTTTTAAATGGCTGTCTTTGGGCCGTTTGCCATTAGGGGAAGGTGTGCAGCTCTTGAATTTCTCTTCTGGTAGTATATCAGTCCTGGTGAACGGGCATTTCCTATGTCACGTTGCAGTGTTCTGACCTTGAATTCATAGGCTTGACTTCAAAGACAACTGTTTCAAGCCTGGTCAAGGGGACGTTCATATTCTGTATGAAAAAGGTGCATGTAAGAAATGGTGAGAGAACTGGAAATTGTGGCTTTGTTTAGGTTCGGCAGGAAGTTAAATACTGCCTTCAGTGGGGCCTGAGAGCGAGCCGGAGACTCACTGCTTAATTACTCCAAAAGATAAAGCTTAGAGGTTCCAGTCTATTTTCTCCCTGCTGTCCTTCTTTATTTATCCCCCTACTTCCTTTCTTCAATTTATTTCCTTAAAATAGCAATTCTCTCTGTATTTTTCCTTCTGCTTATGCCTAGTCCTAATTTTAGGCATAGGGAAACTGGAGGGTGGTTGCCTACTTGGCTTTGCGCCAGCGTCAGACTTGATGAAAGTGGCAGTGGCTGCTGCCGAGAGAGGTGTTGGGATATGGAGGTTGATAGCAATGGCTGTCTGAGAAAAACAAGATAATGGAAGATCAATGGGGAAAAAAGTTGCTCCTCTCAAATGTTTACTCTGCATCCTAGTTCTATCCTGCCCACTCTGGTAGTAAAGTAACCTGGCCCTATCTTCTCCTCCTCTGGTGGTACTTACATTGCCAAGAACACTCAAGTCAGCTCTGCTTATAGGATTTTCTCCTGTAACAGCCAAGGCTAGCTTTATTGGAATTAAAGAACAGCTCTTGCTTTTTTGACTTGCATGCCTGTTGGATCTGGGTTACAGCTTGTTAGAGACCTATGTCTTGATTTAGACTCCTATCAAATAAAATACTGCCAGTGGGAGTCCCCTCTGCAGGATTCTCCAATGTCTAAAGATGTTTTTGGTGACTTCATGTGCTAGTAACTTTGTGATGCATGCCAATTATTTCCCCTACTGTCTGATTTTCTTTCTCAGCTTAACACGGGCAAATGGGGAGAACCTTTACATGGTTTTTGGTGCCTACTATTTGTTTAAATATTTAAAAAGTTGAAATGTAAATAAAAATACTACTACTTGCCTTACTTTTATTGAATTCTAGGCTGTTCATATAAACCAGGATTGTTAATGACGAACCTGTAGGCTAACTAATAGCTTCTGGGCCGTGCTCCAGGCTTGTCTACTTTCTGCATTGTTATTCCTTTGGTCTTGTTGAACACGTTTTGCCTTTGGTTATATTCATTTTAGTTGGTGAGATAGTAAAATGAATGAATTTCTCTGAAGATGGCTAGAAAAGACTGCAAAGATGTTTGTTTAAAGATTTAGCAAGGGTCAGTAGGAAATGCATTTGTCTCACAGTAAATTTATTATGAGGCTCCAGCACCAGTTAGCTGCATTATCTGAAGACTTGCTTGAACAGTCTGCTGTCTTCTGGGTAGTTTTTTTAAGTGATTCAGTCTTCAAAGCTTCTGTGCACTTGCGAACTGTAAAGCTCTGTAGCAACATTTATGCAAGTTTATTTTTTTCCTCACAGCAAATAAGTTTGCATCAACTACCGCTGTGCACTTAGCAGCAACACAACACTTTTCACTTGCACAGTCCTTGCTGGGCAAAATTAGCCTCTGAAAGCAGTTGTGTTACCAGTGGGAATATTTTTATCCAGAAGAACCCCAAGTATAGAAAAACCCCAAATGATTCAAAGGTAGCATAACAAATTGCTGGTATAACCAGGACTTTCATCTGTTAACACCCTTTTTCAAAGTTATGAGGTATCTCTTGCCCATTGACAGCTTCCTCTAATTGATGTGGCACTCTGAAAATCAGCCTAGGCTGAGGCTCTTAGCTTAAGACTGCATCTCAAAAGCTAGGCTTATACAAATATGTTTATGCTTCAGTCAAAGCTGGTGTTAAATGAGACGCAGACACCCTGGGCCAGTTCCTTAAGGATTTATTCAGCTTCTTATGTTACTTTTGCAGTCCCTGCTGTTATAACTGCACAGCTACTGCTGCCCAAATGAGCTAGTGTGAATCTGCACTGGGTTGCATTGTAGACGGCCTAAGCCTCTCTCAGCAGAAGAGTGCTTACTCAGTATTTTAGAAATGTGGTTTACCAGAGTAGTGAGCTGCCTGTGGGATTAGGAGGCTGCCTACCCCCTGTTGCTGAGGGTGTTGGCCCCTGTGTTTATCAGTCCTTGTGATTTGTGTAGTTGCAAAAAACTACTTGCAAATGTTTGCACTGGAGGTGTCATCTTCATCTTTGTGTGTAAATATGTTGCTGTTTCTGTTATTTCCCCAAACTGTCGATCGTTCATCTGTCATTTTCAGTGATCACACCCACTGAACTCCAGTGTGCAATAAATTACCTTCTGATCAAAGTGGGTTCGTTTGCCAAATGTTGCAGGGAAGCAGCCTGGCAGAAATTTATACTTAGCTGAGCACCGCGCAGCTGCCCACTCTCCCACATTGAGATGGGGAAGAGAATTGGAAGGGTAAAAGTGAGAAAACTTGTGAGTTGAGATGAAGACAGTTTAATAAGTAAAGCAAAAGCTGCGCACAAAAGCAAAGCAAAACAAGGAACTAATTCCCCACTCTCCATGGCAGGCAGGGGTTCAGCCATCCCCAGGACAGCAGGGCTCCATCATGTATAATAGTTACTTGGGAGGACAAATGCCATCACTCCCCCGTGCTCCTTCTTCCCCAGCTTTTTATACTGACCATGACATCATACGGTATCGGATACCCCTTTAGTCAGTTGGGGCAGCTGTCCCGGCTGTTTTCCCTCCCAGCTTCTTGTGCACCCCCAGCCTAATCGCTGGCGGGGTGGGGTGAGGAGCAGAAAAGGCCTTGGCTCTGTGCAAGCACTGCTCAGCAGTAATGAAAACATCTCTATTATCAACACTGTTTTCAGCGCAAACCCAAAACACAGCCCCATACCAGCTACTATTAAGAAAGTTAACTCTATCCCAGCCAAAACCAGAACAATGCAGTCTGAGGAGGAGATGGGATTTACGTGTCATCGAAGCGATGTGTGAACTGCTGTGATGTTGTTAGTAGTTGGGTTTTTTTAAAGGCATGAACAGAAGCTTTAGTTGTTGTATTATGTGCTATTGTAAGAGCTGGATGAAACCTTCAAGAAGTTCAATTTAATGCTATTAAAAATGTCATTTAGGTGACAAGAGTCTGGATACTGTATTTTTTTCTCTTTCCCTTTACTCAGACCTAACTGTCTTCTTGAATGCTCTTCCTTGTGTAGCTTTTGCCCTCTGCTGGAATAAAGCAAATGCAACCCTGCGTGTCACCACAGTAGGATTTGGAAAATGTGTGCATGGTTTTGCTCTTACTTAATGGGGGAAATCAATTTTAATTAAAGTTTTGTGCTCATTTTGATCTAGAAAGCATGAAATATGCACAACTGCTGTGTGCCTGACTACTCTGCTCTCTCCTGGCTGGAGGTCTCTTTGGTTATAGCCTTAATACTAGTGCTATGTGTTGGAAAACCTTAGGTTGCTCTGGTGGTTGGACCTAGCAAAATACTTGGAACAAGAAGTCTTGTATGATCACCCTTGGGTGATGATGGTCACCCCTAAGCTCAGTAGCTTTTTTGAAACTGTGTGTTGGCTCCCTAGCTGGCAGTCTCCTCTCACTGCTGTTGTAACACTGTGTGATGACAGGACCTGTGTGCTGCAAGTTGGGAGGTGGGGACGGTGGCTGCTCCAGCCATTAGAAGCTACTGATTTGTTGCTCTTAATGAATTAATAACGACTCAAATACTTGAAATTAACATGGTCCTGTCTGGCTTTGTTGTTATCACCTGTAACCCCCACCTCCTCCCAAATCCTACAGTGAAAAGTGCTTGAGCACTTGCAGTTAAAGCTTGCTTTGTCTGGAGGGAGCAGTCCAATAGAGAACTGTGTGTATTGTTCCCTGTTTTTTAACTGCTCTAGGGTGCTCATCTAAGAGGAAATTATGGGTATTTGTAGTAGAACCCATTTCTGGCAACTGATGGTGTAAGGGGTGCCTCTGTAATGCTGCCTCTGGAGCAACAACATGTCTTGAGCTTGTGTCATTGCTGCGGTTGTCTTTGCTTCCATGCAGGTATTGCTGACAACTGGCTGCACTGTTTAACCCTCAGCCTGTTTTCAGCTCTACCCAACTCCTGCTAGGGCTCTCCACTACAGCTTACTCTTCTGCTGATGTCCCCCCTTCATGCACAACTTATCCCTCCATGATCCTTTCCTCATTCTGTCTGTCTCTCTCGATTCATCCGCCCTTTGTGTTTTCTGGGCTTTGCAGAGAGTCCTCTATAAATGAAAGCTGAGTTAGATCGTGTCCTTGTCAGAAATATCTGTAGTCCCAGCTCTTTCTTTTTGTGTGTCAGGTGTGTAAACACTGTTGTTTTCATTTGCATCTGGTTTCTGAGGCAGAAGTTTTATCCCTCTGCCTTAAGTAAACTGTGTTCACAAAAATGGAGAAGCTTAGACATAGCCCTTTCAGAACTTGTTCCTCTCAAATCCTTCTGTTGAGAAGGTGAGATAGGAGAAATCAATAACAGGGGGAGGGGGATATGAAATCGCTGTATATAATCTTGCAAAATCCTATAAACAACCGAGTGCTGCCAAGACAATTCTCTGGGTATCATGTGTGCTCCTCAGTAAAGAGGAGGCCACAAGAGAGGCCAGATTACCCTTCAAGCAAATAATCCTGGACTTGAGAAGCAGATGAATTTCTCTCTCTTCCATCAAAGTCGGAGAGAGGCAGGAACAGTAAACTGGCTGCGTGGTAACAGCATCTCAAACGTGCAGCAGCAGCCTGGTTAAATAACAGTTAAGATTGCACGGCCAAACCTGTAACAAATATTTCCAGAATGAAGCATGGCTATGCAACCTTAATTCACCTGTAAGCGTGTACCCTTCACAAGGTAATTCTTAATTGCATTTCTCAGAACATTGTTTCCCTGTACGGTATTGCATCACCCTACATGTGGCAGCTATCAATATAGGGATGAATTAGAGGGGTAGTAAAGGAGAGCTGCTACAGCAGGAAAAGTGTTTATATAGGGGTCCACATTGGGATCAGTACTGTTTAATATGTTCATCAATGACACAGATGGTGAGATGAAGTGCACCCTCAGTAAGTTTGAAGACAACACAAACCTGAGTGGTGCAGTTGACATGCCTGAGGGATGGAATGCCAGAGAGACCTGGACAAGCTCCAGAAATGACCCCATGTGAACCTTAGGATGTTCAGCAAAGCCAGGTGCAAGGTCCTGCAACTGGGTCGAGGCAAACTCTGGTATCAATACAGCTTGTGGGATGAAGGGATTGAGAGCAGCCCTGCCTAGGACATGGGGGTGCTGGTAGATGAAAAGCTGGGCATGAGTCAACAATGTGCGCTCGAAGCTCAGAAAGCCAACCGTGTCCCGGGCTGCATCAAAAGAAGCGTTACCAGTAGTTCAAGGGAGGTGATTCTGCCCCTCTACTCCACTCTCATGAGACCTCACCTGGAGTACTGCATCCAGCTCTGGGGTCCTCAGCACAGCACACTCCACAGCTGGTGGAGTGGGTCCAGAAGAGGGTCACAAAAATGATTAGAGGATGGGAACACCTCTCCTATGAGGACAGTGTTGGAGTTGTTCAGCCTGGAGAAGAGAGAGCTCTGGGGAGACCTTATAGCAACCTTCCAGTACTTCAACGAGGCTTGTAAGAAAGATGAGGACAGACTTTTGAGTAGGGCCTGTTGTGATAGGATGAGGGGTAAGGAATTTAAGGGTAGATTTAGACTAGATATAAGTAAGAAATATTTTACAATGAGGGTGATGAAATACTGGAACAGGTTTCCCAGAGAGATGGTAGATGTCCCATCCCTAGAAACATTCAAGGTCAGATTAGATGGGACTCTGAGCAACCTGGTCTAGCTGAAGATGTCCCCGCTCATTGCAGGGGGGTTGGATTAGATGGCCTTTAAAGGTCCCTTCCAACCCAAACATTCTATTATTCTGTGATTTAAAAATTGTTGTCCTGGGCAGCTACATTGAACTACTGTTTCTGTGTTACACAAAGCCTTTTACTTTAACGATGCTTTATCAGAGGTGGTTGCTAGTTTTGTGCACCTAGAAAATAATGAAGCCTGGTTTGACTTGCAGAAGCACTGATTATGTAGAGATGTAGCTGGAATCTAGATCTATAGACAGATAAATAATCTTAGAGCTGGAAGAAAATGAGAGTTGTCTTGCATCATGTAGGATCAACTTTTATTATGATAAATATACCTTTATCGGTCTTAGAGATGTCTAAATTTTTCTTAAAATCTTCAGTGAAAGATCCTCTAAGCAGCCTAACATGCTATTGCAATGTTTATCTGTGTTTTAAAAAATTGTGAAGTTATTTATCTTGGTTATTCATCTTGCAATAATGGATAACACAAGAAATACAGGCTTAAACTGACATTGAGAGCATGTTATTGTTGGGTTTGGGGTTTTGTGTTTTTTTTTTCTTCTATATATTTGAAGACTTTTGGCTTCCTTCAGCCTTTTAAGGCTGTATGGTACTTATCTGTGTAATCTGGTTTTTGTGGGTGCTTTATTTTAGCTTTCTATCATTTTTATTTCTCTCACCTGGATGTTCTTTGACTAGATTTTATCACTCTTGAAGTTTCTTTCCCCAAAATGGGTAGAAATATTCGTAATGAGGCTTTATCAGTGCTCAGTGCAATAAAACGATGACTTCATGTGTCTTGCAGGCTCTTTTCAGTGTGATACAGGAAAGCAGGAGTTTGCACTCCTATCTCATCTTGGATTTTACTAGGCACCAAACAGCTGTTCCATTCGTATTGCTTTCAGAAATGGGTGAAAACAGTGTGGCTGAAAATTTCCAAAGTAATTCAGTTCAAGGGGAAAAAAAACACTTCAAGCAATGTAGTTGGTGATAAAAGGCAACAGGAAGGCTTAGGTAATCTTGAAATTAGCTGGTCTCATCTCTACCTGTAATAAAGCTATATGTAGCCTAGGTGTCTTTGCAGGCCCTCAGGCAGATTTTCCTTACCCTCCTAGAGAAACCTTAAATATCTTTATTGAATGAAGGTCATCAGAAAGTGGGCACAATAGCGTGAACTTCACCAGCCAGTAACTTCCATGGGAAACTGCTTTAGCATTCAAAAAAACCAGTTTGCTGAGGGAATTGCCATTATCATGTCTTGCACCATAGGGGTGTGTATGGGTTTTGTTTTTATGGGTTTTGTTTTTATTCTTTTGAGATCTCCCATGTAAGCTAAATCAAAACTCTCCTCACATTGGATTCAATGCTGATAAAGATGTAATCTATCATGTTACAGCTGCCTTCAACATTGTGAAGTTAATATCATAAATTCATAGAATGGTTTGGGTTGGAAAGGACCTTAAAGATCACCTGGTTCCATCCCCCTGCCATGGGCAGGGACATCCTCCACTAGACCAGGTTGCTCAAAGCCCTAAATGGTCAAAGACACTTGACCATTTCCAGGGAGGGGTCATCCACAACTTGACAGAGCAACCTGTTCCAATGCCTCACCACCCTCATAGTGAAGAATTTCTTTGTTGTATCTTATCTAAATCTACCCTCCTTCTGCTTAAAGCCATTACCCCTGGTCCTATCACTACATGCCCTTGTAAACAGTCCCTCTCCAGCTTTCCTGTAGGCCCGTTTAGGTATCAGAAGGTTGCAAGGTCGTCTTGGAGCCTTCTCTTCTCCAGGCTGAACAACTCCAACTCTCTCAGCCTGTCCTCATAGGAGAGGAGTTCTGTCCCTCTGATCACTTTTGTGGCCTCCTCTGGACCCACTCCAACAGGTTTGTGTCTTTCCTATGCTGAGGACCCCAGAGTCAGACGCAGTATTCTAGGCGGGGTCTCATGAGAGCAGAGTAGAGGGGCAGAATCACCTCCCTCGACCTGCAGGTCATGTTTCTTTTGATGCAGCCCTGAATACAGTTGGCTTTCTGGGCTGGGAGCGCAGGTTGTCGTCTCATGTCCAGCTTCTCATCCACCAATACCCTCAAGTCCTCCTCCGCAGATCTTCTCTTAATTTCTTCATCCCACAACCTGTATTGATACTGGGGCTGCAAACTTGCTGAGGGTGCACTCAGTTTCACTGTCCATGTCACCAACAAAGATGTTAAAGAGTGCTAGTCTCCTTTTAAATATAAGTAAAATTCTTTTACTAGAAAATAAATCTTCAGTACTGGTTGGTCATTATACACACATCAAATATCATATCCAGTATCTGCTCCCATATTCTGAAAATTGTCTGACTATTAGAGAAGGCCAACCCTTGACTCAGAGGCTCAATAATTCTAATGAATATTTCAAATAAGAAGCAATGCTTACTGTCAGCTGTTTCCAACAGGTTTCTGGGTTTGTGTTGACACGCTGTGTGGGGAGATGCACTGGGTTCTCAACCCCTCATCAAGAATTTACAAGAATCCTCGTAATACTTTATTCTGTGGTTAAAACCTTTTGCTGTTTAAGTCTTGGTGTCTGCTTCCAAGTGGTTATTTACTCAAAGCTGCCATAAGAAATGGACTTATGCAAAACATTATCCACAAATTCTGGTGTCCAATTTGTATTAAACCCCATCAAGTGTATTAGTTCAGGGTTCTGGATAGTTTGTGATGATGGTCAGGCACTGTCGAGCATTGTCACTGTCAGACTCATTAACAAGATTGCTCTAAGCTGCTAGAGAAACCGTTGCATTAATGTTATGTCATCATCAATGTCAAGAGGAATAAGATTTGAGCTTGAAAAATGAAGGACATCGTCTTAAAGGTGTCTTGCTGCCTCATTTAGAGCAGCAATTAACTTTCTCAGACCCAGATAGCAACACTGACTGGATACAAATAATATAAAGATTAAAGTTTTCACTAATAAATATGTTAGTCTTCTCAGTGATACTTCTCACATCCAGAAATGTGAATATCATAGAACCAGATGCAATTCAAGTGGAAGGCTGAGGAGATCCCCTGCTTATGCAAACACTTCCAAGTGTTTCTCCAGATTGGATCTGTGTTCAATAGTACTGAATTTTGCAAATCTTGGGTAGAACACTTCTTACAGAACATAGCATGAGTCTTGCTATGTAAATGAAACATTTTTATTCTTCATTTAATCAGCTGTCATCCATCTCTAGTTGCTGTCATTGATGTGTCTGAGCAGAAACCATTTATCATGTTTTTTTAATGATCTTTTATTAACTAATTAGGTCAGTGAAGCTCTGAAATAGCTTCAAGATAACCCCAATACTGAGGGAAGGCATGCTAAAGCTCTTACTTTTATAAGTGAATTGCTGTTACCTGTTCTTCTTTTGTCTTCACTCACATCCTTGGAGCAATGGGAGTCCCTCATGTTTTAAGGAGACCACAAGCATGCGCTTTGGACAAATGATTTTACTTCTTGACAGACACTGTCGTTTCTCTCTCACCTCTTCCTGGGAACCTGCTACCTCAGATCCTACTTGGTTGCCCTAGTCATGGTTCTGTGTGAAAACTCCTGAGTATAATTGCTTAGCTGTGGATCCCCTTTGCAGTATTCACAGCCAGTCCAATTCAGAAGCAGTGTAGTGAGGAGCATCAGCATCTCTATCATGTCTAGATTGATTTGACAAAAGCATATAATACTTTCACTTGATCTGCTCTCTAAAAGTTGGGGTGAATTGGACTGTTCTGATATTCTTTTAGCCCATTCTATTCATGATGGGAGAGATCCTGTGCAATACGAAATCCTTCTTCAGTGGAGCTTCTTGTGAAAGATGGAGTTGTGCAGTGTTGTGTATTCATATCTACTCTTCTTTTCAGTACTGCAGATCTTGATCTTAGCCTGTGACATACTGAGGGTAATTTGTTCAGCTCTAGCAAAGTTATTCAAATCTAAGTCTTGTGAAACCAGACAGCAGCAGATCTACAGGGTTTCCCTGGATGCTTTATAACATTATCCACGCACTTTAGTCTTATATTTGGTATCCAACAGGCAAGGCCATATTTCAGCTTGCCCAAAGCTAGCTCTGCAGCCCTCTGTTGTAGTTGCAGACTCAAAAGTGCACCGTTCTTGATATTTTTCTTTTTTTTCTAATTGATGATCAATACATCTGAGTTTCTGGAAAACAAGTATATCTTGAAAGATATTGCAATTTTTTCTTTTGCATGCAGGAGGAGTACAATACTCTGATCACTGATTTAAATCTTTGGCTGTGTTCACTTGCCACAGGCTAGGCACAGCATGAGGATGTAAATACCAGAATGCCCAAGCAGGTCTTCTAAGTTATCTTGCTTGTGGTGACAGACTACCTGAGTGACAGTGCAAGGACAACCTGAAGTCCTCCCTTACAGCATGCCAGATCAATAATTTTGAGGGATAAACTTCAAGACATCTGGAGACAAATCTTTCCTTGTGCAGCAGAGCTCTTTATGTGAAACATGCAGCTAACCTGGAGGTCAAGAGAGAAAAGATGTTCAGAGAGATTCTGTTGCTACATTCAGGCATCTAAAAATCACATATTCAGCTTGTAAATGTGTGTTGTGTTCAAGATGATGAAACTAAATATGGCTTTTTAGTACTGAAGAAATGGATATTATTGATTAATAAAATGGGAGAGAGAAGAGAACTAGAGGGAATTAACCTTTTTTTTTTCTTTCCAGAGATGTTCTTTGATATTGTGGTATGACCACTGTTGTGCTGCAGCAGTAAGTGCCTTTCTGACTGAACTGAAATGAGCTGTATCTGACAGCATTTTAAAAAAACAAATGTGCTCTATTTCTTAGCATAATGCATGCCTGCTCTCTTAAGCAATACCTATATTGCTTTATGATGGCACCTTGATGATGCCTGTAAAATGATTGGATGACTCAAGCCTAGCTATGGCTGGACTGGAGCCTATGTTGCAAAAACTGCATTAAAAAAAACCAGAAATCTAATATCCCAACACCCTGTGCTAATGGACTGAACTGCCTATAGAAACAGCTTTTGTTCTTCCCATCTCTCCTTTTGCTGTCCACAGCAGTAGCAGCAACTCACGTGTGAGAAGCCCTATGTGTAGGTGTTATGCAGTTGTGTAGTTTGGGCTCTAAACAGAGGATTTGAGTCTCTGGAGCCATTGATCTTTCCTTAGTGCTAAATTCAGGATATATTTTATGTTTTGGAAATTGTAGTATAAACTAACAGGCTTGAGCAAAGCTGAAGGGAATAATATCAAGATAGAGAGGAAGCATTTGTAGAGCAAAGAATGAAAAACATTCTGATCAGATTGAAAGAGACTTTGTACCCAGTGCTGCACACAGTTAATAAGATACAGTTGTATGCCTTGCTGTATTGGGACTTTGTTGTACTGTGTGTGGGGTTGCTATTAAAAAATGAAAAAAAAAACCAAAACCGGGAGGGTGGTGTTGGGTGTGGAGAGCCAACAAGACTCTAATCTTTGAGAATATGCGATAGAGGTTACCCCGAGGGAGGACAACAGACCTGGCATAACAGCTTCTCTGCTGTTTCTCAGCTGTGCAGTTCAGTTGCTGCAGTAAAGAAAAAACCCCACAACTTCCCTGTGCAGTGGTGCTCTCTGGTACTGTAATGGTGCCTGCCTGCGTGCGGACACGGGCCAGGAGGACCTTTATGCAGATGAAGGTTATTGGGTGGTGCACAGTTCAACTCAGGATCTTGAAAATGTAACATATCTTGAAGCCTCTCAGTTGTGGACAAATGAGATTTATCTTGTACTTGCTTAAGAAGGAAGGAGAACAGGAGGTGTTGTGCAAGATGTCTGGGCAGCAGAGGAGAAACAGGACCCTGAGATGGGTAAGGTCATCTGTCACTGAGGCACTGCGTTCAAACAAATGTAGATTAATGTTAAACTCTTCCAAAACTGAATAGCTGATTCTGCTTTGGGGGCAGGAATCAAAAGTGATTTTTGTTTTGTATCAGCTTGGCTCAGATTTTTTGTTTAACTTTTACTGAAGAAAGTTGTAGATCTGTGTAGCTTTCAAAATGTTTCCCCAGAAAATTTCCCTAAAGAAACAGGGGCTTGTTTTTCCTGAAAAATTCTTCAGCCTTATCCTTCACTCAAGACTAGCATCTCTCAGGGCACTGTAAAAATATTCCAATTGTGCAAATCTATGTCCTAAAATCTACAGTATATAAATAGATAAGGGGTAGGGAGTAAAAGGAACCACTTGCAGGGAAATGAGTCTGGTAATTGTCTGTCACATCTTTATCAGATAGACAAATCACATTTATTTGAAGTCTCACATTGTTTTGACAAACCTCTACACTTGATGCCAAAGCTTTTGGGCCTGAATCCAAAACCCCAAACTCTCAGAAGCTTGCCTACGAATAGCAGAGATGACAATACGCAGGAAAAAGGCAGAACACGCCTGAGCACCTCTGATAGGAGAGTCTAGCGTGACAAACATTTTAGAAAGTCTGTGTCTAAAGGTGTAGATCAGGATGTCCCATGTAGGGGACCGATTTTAGTGTCCCAAACAGCTATGCTTTGCGATAGACTAGGCATGTTCTATAGCTGAGAGAAGGCTGAAGGGCAGCATAGAGAAACAAGTTGAGTTGCTGCTCTTGTACTGGGGTGAACTGGCCTTACAGAGAGCTGGTAATGCTGCCTAGAAGGCTGAAACTGCAACTATTTTATTTTGATGTGGCTGAGTAAAATAGATTGTAGAAGACATCTGCTTTGGAAATGTATTTGGCACAATAAATAACATTTACATGACTCTTCCAGGAAATATCACTGTGACATTTACTGTTGGTTTTTGGTTGGGGTAGTTTTTTGTGTTGTGTGTATGGGTTGTTTGGTGTGGTTTTTTTTTGTGTGGTTTTTTTTTTTTTTTTTTTAACCTGTATCCTTCCCTTACCTTTTTTTGAGACTGAGAGATCAGCTGCTTTAAAGAGATAGCTCATACTTTCATTTCCTCCTCTGAGCATTGATTTTATTGTTATCACAGGAGTGCTACAGAGGTGTACGGCATTTTGCAGACACTTCCAGATCGTTACTCAAAGGGATTTATAATTTGATCCCTGATCCTACTTTGAGTTTTTCAAGAACCATTCATTGGGTCTTGTAGAGCCATGGCAAAATGAGTAAAGTTCCCTAAGGTTTTTAGGGTTTAAGGAACAATAAGAGCATCAAATACTGCCCACACTTCAGTCCTTGCCAAAGGACCTGAGCAGATAAGGAAAACAGCAATGAATGCGTATGAAATGCTTACTTACAGAATCACAGATTGGTGGAGGTTGGAAGGGGTGTCTAGGGATTGAGTCCAACCCCCCTGTCAAAGCAGGTGCCCTACACTAGGCTGCACAGGTAGGCATCCAGATGGGTCTTGAATATCTCCACAACCTCTCTGGGCAGCCTGTTCCACTGCTCCATCACCCTCAAAGTGAAGAAGTTCTTTCTCATGTTTGAGTTGAACTTTCTGTGTTCTAGTTTTTGGCCGTTGCCCCTTGTTCTCTCACTACCCACCATCGAAAAGAGTTTGGCCTCATCCAGTTGCCTCCCACAGTTTAGATATTTATAAACACTTATCAGATCCCCTCTCAGCCTTCTCTTCTCCAGGCTGAAGAGACCCAAGTCTCTCAGCCTCTCCTTATAGTGAAGATGCTCCAGGCCTTTTATCATATTTGTTGCCCTCCACTGAACTCTTTCCAGTAGTTCCCTATTTTTTTTGAACTGGGAAGCCTAGAACAGGACACAGTACTCTAGATGGGGTCTCACCAGGGCAGAGTAGAGGGAGAGGATCACCTCCCTCAACCTGCTGGCCATGCTTTTTTTTAATGCATCCCAGGATGCCATTGGCCTTCTTGGCCACAAGGGCACACTGCTGGCTCATGGTCAACCTGTTATCCACCAGGACTCCTAGGTCTTTCTTTGTTGAACCTAATCAGGTTCCTTTCTGCCCAACTCCCCAGCCTGTCCAGGTCACACTGAATGGCAGCACAGCCTTCAGGTGTGTCTGTCACTCCACTCAGCTTTGTATCATCAGAAAACTTACTGAGGGTGGACTCTATCTCATCATCTAGGTCATTGATGAAGATATTGAACAAGACCGGACCCAGCACCAACCCCTGGGGAACACTGCTAGTTACAGGCCTCTAACTAGACTCTGCCCCACTGATCACCACTCTCTGAGTTCTGTCAGTCAGCCAGTTTTCAACTCACCTCACCGTCCACTTGTCTATCCCGTACTTTCTAAGTTTCATTACAAGGATGTTGTGGGAGACGGTGTCAAATGCCTTGCTGAAGTCAAGATAGACAACCTTGTTAGCTCTGTATCTTTTTACTCCTGCATTTAAACAGAACGCATACACAACACAAAGGAATTAATTTGTAGGCTAAAATCTAGAAATAATGGAATAAAGCGCCATGTTAAGATGAATGGTAGAAAGCAAATTCCAAGAAGAAAATAGAGGAATGAGAATCCAAAGTTTTGGTTTTTGGATTGTATCTATGTAGTACCTCAAGTACTGTGTCCAGTTTTGGGCCCCTCACCACAAGAAAGACATCGAGGCCCTGGAGCGTGTCCAAAGAAGGGCAACGAAACTGGTGAANCTTCTCGGAAAGGGTGGTCGGGCATTGGAACGGGTTGCCCAAGGAGGTGGTGGAGTCACCGTCCCTGCGAGTGTTTAAGGAAAGGTTAGATGTGGTACTTAGGGACATGGTTTAGTGGGTAATAGGTGGTGGGGGGATGGTTGGACTAGATGATCCTTGAGGTCACTTCCAACCTTAATGATTCTAGTCTATTCTGTCATGAGGAATAGAAAGTTACATAAATTTTAATGTTGCATTTTCACAGTATTTTGGCAATGATCTTCACATTTTGGTTTGCCTGTATGAATATTTAATAATGTTGTATGCCTTGATGTAGCAGTCGACAGTATGCCCCCCTGAAGAAGTGAAACACAGGCTACAAATAAGAAACGATTGTTTTGGGGAGTCTGGCTCATGACTTTTTGTCATGTGGCCTCCAACATTGGGAAGTTAATTAAGAAAAGAATTGCTGCATGTTGTAGTTGCACTGTCCTCCTCCACTAAAGGACCTTGAGGTGAAATTAACCTACCAATAACAAATACATACAGAGAGATCATTGTAATGGAAGAAGCCAGTAGAAAAAAATGCCAGTAATGTGGATATAAGTTTTCTGCCAGGTGTGTGTGGGGAAAAAGCTCACACCTATAGAATGCCTTTCCCTGCTTTTTTAGCAGGGAATTACTGTTTTAATCCTTCTTTCACACCTTCTGGGTTGCTCTTTTCCTAGCTCTTCTGTTCTGTGTCTGCTGCAGTGCATGCCCTTACCTGTCAGTGCCGCCTTGTTAAAAAACTAAAACACGCCCCCTCCAACCCCCACCAAGAAAAACCCGGCAAACCCAACTAAAACAATTATCCTCCCTCCATGGGATTCTGGTTTAATTGCCATTGAGAAAAATATTCAACGCAGGAGGAGAATCCATCCTCTTCAATGCATGTTTCCAAGAGTTATTTGATATAAACAACCTTCTCGCATCCTTAAGGATTCTTATTTATTTTTAGCCTTTTCCATCTTTACTGGTTTCATGTTTCCCATTAATATCTGTTACTTTGTGCTATTGCTAGACTACATGTAACTTTCTTATGCTAGCTTGATCTCTGCACAGAAATTCTCTTTCTGCAAAAGGCTGATATTCAAATAAACTGTGACCCTGATGACCACTTGCATGTGTAACCATAAAGTGAACTCTTCTATACATCTTTGTAGGCTTGACAGAGGTGTGAGCAGGATACACGGTCAGCTATTGCTGAACAGTGTTTACACAACATCGAGACCTCTGTTTCTTATGCTGCAGGAGGGTAGGCTGGGAGTGCACAAGAAATTGGGACGAGAGACAGCCACAACATCTAACGCCAGCTGGGCAGAGGGATATTCCAGATGATATGACATTGTGTTTAGCAATCAAAGCTTGGGGAAGGGAGGAGGAAGGTGGGATTTTTAGAGTATGTCTTATTTTTCCCCATGTTGTTGTTACACACGCTGAGGCCCTGCTTTCCGGGAAAGTGTATATCTACCTGCCAATGGGAAAATAGTAAATAAATTCCTTATTTTGTTTTGCTTGTGTGTGCGTCTCTGCTTCACCTATTAAACTGTCTGTATCTCAACCCACGAGTCTTTTCACTTTTGCTGTTCTGATTCTTTCCCCCATCCCTCTTGGAGGAGGGGTGAGTGAGTGGCTGTGTGGGGCTTAGCTGCCTACTGGGGTTAACCCACCACAATACCTTGTGTCCAGGTACAAGTGTGCTGTTCAATTAAAGGAGTTGGGACACCATACAGGCATGTTAAAATGAAGACTAGGAAAAGGGATTACAAGGAGGAGTATTGGCCAAGGAGCCCTTTACACTGTAGGTGTCGTTCTTCCCCACCCCCTCCAAGAGCTGGACACGTTATTGCTATCAGATGCTGTACAGAACAAGATGTTATCGTGAGTGTGGTTGCAGAACAGAAAGATTTCATAGACTAGGTGACTCCAGGTCTACTTCCCTCCTTTGACTGGTGAATTCTGGTGCAAAAGCATGTCTGATAGCCCAGAGCTTACAGATATGAAGGAATTGGACCAAGACTCACAGTGAATATACCTAGACCCTGTTGCCTTGCCCTTGCCAGCTTTGTGCCCTGATAGCGCCCTAGCTGCCAACCATGCTGCAGGAGGAGACTGGTTAAACACTGTTGGCCTTTCCTTCAATAAAAGTGGCTTCTGTGGCCTGCTGAGAAGTAGGAAATGATACATATTTCTTTTTGCCACAAGATATCACTGGTGTGGGCAGATGTGCGGTATTATTTCCCATTTTTCGGCAGTGACTTTTACTTGTGTACTCAGAATGGCACAGCATGTTAATTAACTCTCACCAATCCTCCTCTGTCACGCCCTCTGCTTGCTTACCCAAACCTACTCCTAGAAAATAACTTTCTGGGGATTTTTAACACTTCAGGATTTTCTCTTCTTGTCCCTACTATCCTTTCCCCCTCCTTCCCACACCTTTTCTTATATTAATTCAGTAAAGGAAAATATCAATGGACATGTGAAATGAACAGTGTCCTCCTTATCTTTGTGTCTCTTTCTCCCCATGTATTTTCAAGTTTACAACAAATAGCCGTGTTGTATATCTTGCCATGGACAAGTAAAAGATGGCAGGTCCTAGAACTGCCCACCCAGCTTTTTGGCAGTATTAGTTCGAGAGGAATGTTCAGAGCGCAGGATGTTTTTTGAACAGTTCAGTCTGTAATTTGGTCCCTACTTACTCCAAGTTGCATCAGTCACAACACTGAACAAATGCAGAGAGATGCTTTTCAGTTATCCTGCTTGATAGACTGGTTAGATACCTCACAGCTCCTGAATCACGAAGGCAGTGGTCACTGTGTTTGTAAAAAGCAGTGAGGGGCAGGCTGATGGGGGCACTGAAGGCGATATTTGTTGAAAAAGCAGTGGCAAGTGACCTCTTGGGTATCTCCCCTAAACATAAACAGAATTTTTAGACTGAGGATAGTTTATTTGTGATTAAAACCGGCTATTTCGCCTGTGTCCTCCCCCCACCCCCCGCAGTTTCCTTGGAAAAGTATTCCATTTATCACAACTAGAAATTTCTGGGAATGTATCAGTTCAAACTTACCAAGAATGTTCTCAAAACCAGAAAGAATGGTAGGGAGGGTTTGAGAGAATCAACTACAATAATTGCTTGAGTTTCGCGTGCTTGTTGTATATGGCAAACTTAATGATGCGATGACTATTTTAGAGAGCTTCCCCCCCATGCACACACCTTTAGAGGTCTAGTGTCATTCTGGTGCAGAATGGAAATACTTTAAAAATCTTGATAAATGGCATTGCAATGCTAAGAACCTTTCCCTCTCTGATCTGGATGAGACTGGAAGTCCCAAAAGAAGGTGATATAAGACGTAGACCACATAATGTTCTCGTGGGATGGGACATTTACAAGCTGCCTGTGTTCTGTGTGTAGCTTATCCATTTTCATTGACATCGTGGTGGCAGATTAGGCAGAGTCCATCTGCGCACATGCACTACCTTTTATAGGGCAGCAATAGTCCTAAGGGGCTGACAACCTTCTCATTTGCCACTCTGGCCCATACAACTGTCAGTCACAATCTGATGTGGGTGGATGCCGGGCATTTGAAAGGCTTAGGTCTTACAGAAGTTAATGTAATTCTTAACTTTTTTTTTTTTTTTAAATGTACTTTTTATTACTTTTGTGGAGAAACATCCTATATCATTAGCTCTCAACTTGTATTAGTCCAATAAAGGCAATTAGTTTTCCCTATGGCACAAAGCGTGCTCAGTATTTGGCAGCTGCCCTTGGAGCATATCCTTGGAGCAGATGGCTGCTTGCCTGCCAAATAAGATACAAATTAGATTTCCAGATGATTGAATGACAGTGTCAGGAAAGCAGCCATTCATCTTGACTCCTCCTCTCTTGCAAATCCAGTTAATCAGAGAAAACATAACCGCTCACTGTTAGTGCATGTGCTCTGCACAGCCAAGATATCTGTGGCTGGGCCCCATTGGGAGAAAGTGGGTGAGTTAAAAGGAAATGTTTTGCTCTTTGTAAACATTGGGTTTATAATGAACACCAAATCTGTCTTCTACACGAGTGAATTGCCAAGCCTGATTTAGTCCATAAGGAAAGCAAGAAATTAGTATAATAGGTCAACAGTCCTGATACCGTCTATCAACATCCTGCGCTGGCTCAGAACTAGGCTGAGCTCCCCTGCAGCAGGAGGATAACTGTAGAGCTGTGTTGTGCAGCAGTTTTATTTATGATCAGCATTTAGGGTCAAGCACCAGCTCTACATTAGCTGCACATGTATATCTGTGGTCAAAGGATATGGGAGTGCACTCTGCTTGGCCTAGGAGGACAGGCAAATAACCTAGTAACCTGTGCTTCTCTTATGTATTTTACCTTTCTGTATCTTAAATCAGATGTGTTGTTATATTTGAACATGGTTGTTTCAATACAGTCAAAGGTGAGCAGGTGATTGTCCAGCTCATACATTTACCTGTCAGCAAAGAGCTTTAGTTCTGTTCCAAACCCCTTGGAAATAATCACAGACTTGCATGCACTTGTGAAGCAGAGCCAGGTTCCACTTGAACCTCATGTTCTAGCTAGATAGCTGGGAAAAAAAGAATGAAAACAAATTTAGGGGGAAAACATAGAAATATTTTTTTCCATGGTGGAAAAATAAATACAGTAGGACCACTAGTATGCTCAGTTGAACAAATGTATTTCCAAGGAAAACAGAGTTGTGCTGGTACAGTTGTGAAGGGAATCTGGCTTAGCACGAAAGTCAGGGACTAGATTTACAGCTGATGCAAGCAGTTGTGGTTTCTACTGAAGTCCATGAGGTTACGCCAATCCGCAAAAATGGAAAGCAGTGGCGTTAAGGTGACAGCAGTCTAGGGGTTGCTTCTGCTGTTCCATATTCAAAATGGAGGTTTCTCTGCATCTTTATCATCTCTTCCTTTCATATAAATAGTGGGGAGAGAAGAATTTGTAAACCTGCACTAATTTAATTAATCTCCTTTTTAATATTCTTTTCTTCTAAAGAGTAATTCTCTCTATGTAGTGTATTAATGTGTATATAGCTGTAAAAGCAACTGTGTTAAAGTAACTGTGCAACAGCAACAACAACAACAAAAACCCTTAAAAAGAGAAAAATATTTGTTGCAGCTGTATCTAAAAATGGTTTGTCAATATTCTGCCCTTCGTTAAAAATACATTACCTTTTGAAGCTGGTCTTTGACATAAAGAAACTTAAAGCTGAAGAAATACATATAATTATTTAATTTTTAAAGATGAAATCTGGAGAGGATGAGGTCAGAATCAGCACAAAGCTTTTCAGTAGGGTCAGCAACACTCAGGTTTGCTGTTGCAAGGGTAGCTGGAGAGTGCGTTGCTGAGGTTGGGTGAAGGGGAGGGAGGGAGGGAAGAAGGGAAGACTCAGCAGCATTTGAGGTGAATGAAGGGTCTGGGCAAGGGAAGGACAGGAGGACAACCACAGGAGCTCTGTAGAGGGGACAGAGCCAGAAGATTACGTCAGGATGTCAGGGATTAGCAAAGGTACTGGTAAATCAAAATGTTTGATAATAGCTAGTATGGAAGGTGATGAAGAGGAGCTGGGAGAGTTTGGGGAAGGTATACGAGGTCTGGGAAGACTCTCTCTTCTTTCCTCCACCTTTTTCTACACACCTTTTTCTTCCCCCCTGTTTCATCCCTCCTGCAAGGAGGGATTGTGTGCTGAAGTGGCAGGGCCAAGGTGAAGTTCCAAAGGAGGGTCCCAGAGAATCGGGCTTTCTTCCCCTGCACGTGCTCCAGATGGTGCTGCAAATGAAGGTGGCAGCAGCAGTTGCTGTTGTGGGGCTGCCTTAAGCATCCCTCAGCAAAAGCAGAACTGTGCTGGCAAAAGACCCGCTGTGACAGTCACAGAAGAATCACACAGTGGCAAAGCAGGGCGGTTTGTCACCCCAGGCTGCGTCATATTTTTTGTGTGTAGGTTCTCTGGATGAGACTTCAAAGTTTGGCTGTGCTCTGAAAAGAAGCTAGAAGGGCTTTAAAGTTTCTATGTCTGTTATTTCTCAAAAAACCCCAAAATGTGCTCAGTTTAGAAGTAAAAGAAGGTTCCTTGTCCTGCTGTTTCTTTGAATGTTCAAGCTGAACTTTTTCTTTGGTTTTCACCTGTTACAAAGGCATACTGCCCTAGATTTAGACCCTCTAAAGCTATATCTACATTTGTTGAACGGATAAGGGGTTTTTTCCTAGTTTCACCTAACATTTGTTTATCTTAAAAAAGACAAAGTGATTAGCAATTCAGGTGTATTTAGCTAGCTGAGAGAAATCCACAGGTTATCCAGTGTTAAATTTCAATAGTTCTGTGTAAAATATATATTGCCATCAATGCACTAGAGGTTTAGAAGGAACTAAATAAGATGCCTGAAAAGGCTCTTTTTTTCCTAGTAAAAGCAACACCAGTGGTACACCAGTGTCACTCCATTTCCTGAAAGCAAACAGCTACATTGATTCAGGGTCAGAAATAATTCATTTTAGTTTATTTCCCTTAGCTGTATTGGCTCTGAATTGGTATCACAATAAAAAGCCAGTGGTAGTCTAAAATCAATAAGCCTAAAATCACTAAAATCACTGCACTAAAATCAATAAGCCTAATAGTCACTACATTAAAGAAAATGCGTCTGAAGCTAAGCCTGTGTCCTTGTCAAATCTGTTCACCTTGGAAATATTAGTAGATTTATTTCCTATTTTTCAAGGTTGATAAGAGGTGTGGGGGTTTTTTGGTGTTTGTTTGGTTTTTTTTTGGTTGGTTGGTTGTTTGTTTTAATTTCTTGATGGGGAAACAGAGGCATAAACAGTATGAGACACATCTGTTGTAGTGCATTGTCTGTGGCACAGGTGCTGTTTGAACTAAAACTTCTGGAATTTCTATTTTGCCCTTCCTATAGCATCCCTAGCATCTAAGGCCTGAAATAGGCACTGTCTTGGTATATGCTGTCTGCATATACTCAGCATGCCTACCTCTATACAATACCAGCAAAATCTGTTTTGAGAGCAGCATACAGACAATATGGAGACAGAGAAGATAAATGTTTCAGCAAAGCTACGTTTCAAAAACCCCGGGGAACCTTTAATTTCCCATGAACTTTATTTATTTGTTCATTCATTCAGTTCATTCATTTTAATCCTCCTTCGCTTTTGAGGCAAGAATCTTATACAGCTAAACGACACATTTGGAAATCCTCACATGGATCACCAGGGTGGATTGGTGCTATGTACAAAACTGTATGAATATTTAGAGATGGTGGGTGGTCAGTGTAACAGAACAGAGCCTGTTTGCCCACTCTGTAGAGGAATCTGTCACCTAAAATAACCGGGAGGTGGATGGCACAGGTTTTATTAAATAATTTTGTCTTTCTCTTCTTTCTTATGAGTCAGATGAGTGCCAGTTACTAAATGGTCCTAGGACATATTGTGCTTCCTTGGGATTATGGACCTGATTATAGTTAGACTAGATGCTGGAGCTTATCCACAACTGTCTTTGTACTCATAAATCAGTGTTTCACCGTACACCCAACCCTTCAATTCCCTTCTCTCCCATAGCAGATTTTTCATGTCAGTGCTGAGCTTTACTCCCAGGTTCCCTCTGTCCTCTCCCCCTTCATTCGTTAACTTTTATTAGAATGAATCTGCCCTAATGGACCCATTCTGGCCAATGTATTCGTGCTTGCTTCAAGCAGTCTCAGGTCTGTTTTAATTACTCTCCTTTTGGTAATTACTGTCTCTGTCTTCATGCTCTTTTATTCTTTCCCCACTTTGCTGATTTAAGCCTTTGAAAAGAGGTTTTGCAATTGTGCAACATCAGATAGCAGTCTGTTGATCAACTAATATTGTTTCAACTCCTTGGTGAATTGTATTTTCTCTCTCAAGCTATCAAGGAAAGCAAGAAAACTTTATATCCTGTATTACAGCAATATTGTCCAACGGTTCACAGGAAGGAATATCCATCACTTCTACCCATTTACAAGAGTTAGGCTTCTGTCATTTTGATACAGCACTGTAAGAAAGGACAGATAGCAAGGATGTCGCAGTAGAAGTTTATCCTCAAAATGAAAGTCTAAATTATGTGGAAGCATTTGTCTTACATTTTCACAGTCACTTTAATTCTGAAAAAACCCCAAACCCACAAACAAACCACCCTTCTCCATTAAGATTGCTTTACCATGAATGCATGAGAAAATTAGAAAATTGTAAGTTTCAGTTAAGACTGTCATTATCTCTTCAGTTAAAAATCTAAAAATAATCTTACAGAAGGTGGATGTTTGACGTTTAGATCTAATTTCAGTTAAAATCAAGTCAAGTGAAACTAGATAGATTACTGGACAGACAGACTGGCAAAAGATGGAGTAGGTTCGATAAATCACCTTAACTGATCTTCTTTGTAGTTGTGTGAATTGCGTGTAAATACTCTGTTACAATGTATTTGTAAGAGATAATGGTGTAGCCAGAATGATGTTTAGGCTATGCCTCTACTGAAGGCATTTTTAAGAAGAGAGAAACTGCAGTTTGTATATTGTGGTTAAAATGGATAAATGTTTACAGGAATGGCCCTTATGTGATTCATGTGGAAGATGCTGATGACATTTTCAGTTTCTTGCAGAACCGGAGCTTGGACAACTGTAATAACAGATGTGCTATAAATAATTTTCTTTAGAGCTTTATGTTTGCTTGATGATACTTTGATCTGTGACCAACTATTAGTATTTCTTATAGGAGCATAAATTAAAATACCAGTTCAGGAAAAAAAAAACCCAAAATAACTGTATAGCCTATTGAACTGGGTAATTTATTGCTGTATCTGTAATGTGTTGTAATTAAAAAGAAAAGAGTGTATTTGGGAGAAAAAAAGTAGAGGAAAGGCAGGAGGCTTTGACTCATACTTAGGTTTCCTCTGCTGTCATTACTAACTGTCAGCCAGCAAGATCCTGTATCCTGTAGCCAGTCTAAACCTGTTCTTAAATATTAGGGAGTAGGCTGAGACTTGCATCAGGGACAGATAATCTTAAATCTGGTTACTATTTTTTTTTTTTCTTCTTTTTTTTATCTTCCTTCTTAAGCATTTGGTGTTGCTGTCTATCAGCTATAGAATACTGAGCTAGATAGACGAAAGGCTTGAATTGGGTACAATAAATAATAGCTAATCAATAATATGTCTTTGCTTGATCAGTAATATTCCCTCTTTCATATTACTCTCTATATAATAGCAACCATTTCATGTTCTTTGGGGCCTCTTAACAGGGAGGGTAGTTAACCTTATTCTCAATGGTTTGATTTATTTTTTTTTGTATTATTATTTAATGCAGCCATAAGTTTCTGATTATTTATCCTAAATTGGACTACTACAAGGTCATCTTCCAGTTCACACAGATTTTCACTCCAATTAATATTTTTTAATTCTGTGTCTAGTGCGATGTAGATGGTCGATGCTAGCAGCCACTCTGATTGCACTATTCCACTTCTGTCTAAAACGCATCCTTAAAGGCTAGCCTTTTCTCTGGGTTACACCATTTCAGATTTTAGTACTGAAGTATTTGTGCTCTTGTTTTATTTCTTCAAAAGCCTTTTTGTAGTCTTGTTCACTCCTGCTGTAATACTATAACTTGCCAGTTGTCTCAAAAGCTAGGGGTTTTTTTTTGTCAAGGAATACAAAATTTGCACAGGTTATTTGTTCTTTCTATGAATCTTGAATACTGTACCTGTTTACAGATGCAGCGTCTCCAGAGGGCTAATAGCTGACCACGACTTGCTAAGGGAGTAGGGCTGACTTTGGTTTTGCCCATATAACTTGCAGGGTTTTAGATGTCAGCAATTGTCACAGTGAATGGCACTTTCTCCGGTATTTACTTGCTTGGAAATGTTACTTGCTTTTGGTATTTCTTTCCACATTTTTTATTGTGAATAACTTTTTTTTTTTTTGTTCCTTCAGTAGTGGAAGCTTTCCTGTAGTCACTCTGCTACAAACAATCATTCAGGTACCTGATACAGTTTCTACTGAAACATCTCTGGAAGTCAGTATAATCCCAGCGGCAGTCGTAACGACTGATGTCTGCTAAATGGATTGCAAAGAAGAGCCACTGTTCATAAAACTTTACATGCCAAATCCATTTAGTGCTTCCTTTTAAGAGCCCCAGCTGAGAAAATATTGAGTTTCGTTAAGCTTGACAAAGTAGCATCTCGCTCCCCAACCAAATGCAACTAGGTGGATCTGTTTTAACAACATTGTTGGGAAGAGTATTTTGATATGCTTAACATTTGCTGCTTTAAATGCACATTTTCTTCAGAGTATGCAGAAACCTACGCTCTGCCCTACTGCCAGCAGGTTTTGTATGTTACTGTCTGTGCTTTTTGACCTTTAGAAGGAAAGTAAGTTATATGCACTTCAAAAGAACTCTGTGTGTGTGTATCTCATTCCCTTTGGGTTATCTGCTTGGCTGACAGGAGTTAAGGTAGAAAATCACAAGGAAATGCATAGCAAGGCTCTAGAAATCAACAGGAGAGGTATTGATTAGGAACAGCCTTTCCTGACTCTGCATCATTTCTACACCAAACTCTAGGCCGGAGGGATCCTAGGGACTGAAAATGCTGACTGAAGCAAGGTGAGTGAACAGGTTGTGAGAAAATTGAAGCTGATAAAGAAATACAGGAACCGTAAGTTTTTTATGGGTTTAAACTAAAAGAAGGGAGATTTAGATTGGACATTAGGAAGAAATTCTTCACTGTGAGGGTGGTGGGGCACTGGAACACGTTGCCCAAAGAAGTTGTGGAGACCCCATCCCTGGCAGTGTTCAAGGCCAGGTTGGATGGGGCTTTGGGCAACCTGGTCTAGTGGAGGGTCTCCCTGCCCATGGCGAGTGGGTTGGAACTAGATGATCTTTGTGGTCTCTTCCAACCCTAACCATTCTATGAGTCTAAGTGTCTGTCTGACTCAACCCAAAGATGGGAGTCAGCTGATCTTAACCAAATTATCATTAGAGACTGCACTTTTGTAAGAAATTTTGTATAAAGGTCCTCCGTGTTAAGCTAGTATCCAGAACTTAAGAATTATTTTTGTCATTGAAGAACCTCTGTCTTGAATGAGAGCAGAATTGTTGCCTAGTTAACATTATGGGTCCCCACAGAAGGAGGACTAAAAAGTGGTGTATGTATTTATCATCTTGGTAGCCAGGTCTTAATATGGTTGACCAATGGAGCACCCTGTTGTTTTTCAGGCAAGGGAGGTACGGAAGTTGTGGCTGTTACCTAATGGGTGTGCTTGAGACAGACTGAAAGGGTCCAACACACAGTGAGACCTGTAACATCCTGGTTTATTCCTCTTCGGCTGCAGAACATGGCTGCTGTAGTGCTCATGTTTCTTGCACTTTCTATCACGTGATTTTTTTCCTTCCTTTTTTATGTAAAGCTTACTCATTGACCACAATGTCTTGGTCTGCTAACGTGCTTTACATGACATGCCAGATGTTCTTCCCAAGAATATATATTGGTCTCCTTATGCTCCTTCTGTTCAGTTGAATGTGGTTTGTGTGGGGTTTTGTGTGTGTGTGGTGTTGGGGTTTTTTTGTTGGTTTTGGGTTTTTTTTAAATGTGGAATGAGCTTCCTAACATTTAGTGGGAGTAGGCTTCATCACAGATTTGTCATATCCGTGAATAGTTAGAAATGGAGAAATTATGGGTTCCTGCCGGTATTCATAAAACTGTGGTTGTACTTTATTTTTGCTGGCTCCTGATCCACCGAGACTAATTTAATCCTTTTTATTGTTTCCTTCATTTGGAGTTGTAGTATTAATCAAATATTACAGTTACCTTATCTGCACCTGTCTATTCTGCTGCTTTCCCCCATTATGAACACTTGGTTGCACAACAGTCTGACTCTTAACCAGAGAACAAAATATTGGTGCTTCACATTGCTTTTTCTTTCCTGATTTCATTCATTGAACATAGAAACAGAAGTCTTCTCTTGCGTTGCTCGTGGAAAATTTTATCGCTACTGCACCATCAACATTATCAAGTCTATGTTTTCTAGTGATTAAAATTTCAAGTTTTTGAGAAAAATATATACCAGTCCCATTTGAGATTGGAGAACAGCCAGTATCGCAGAACAAAGAAGCTTGATTCCTGGTAAGGCTAAGTGCTTTGGACAGACCTCAGCAGAATGTAGAGAGAATAAAGAATTTCCAGTGCTGCCACTCCAGACCCTAGAGCAGCCTTTGTTGAATTAGAATTTAGAACCATATATGAGAATTCATTTACTCAGTAAATTAAATTCTTTTATGTGAGCCTGGGTATATTTAGAGCTTGGTTAAGAGGCTCCCACAGTAGTTTGAGTACTTTTTTTTCCCCCACCCTATTGCTATTCTCACTAATATCTATAAATCTTAATTGAAATTACAGAGCTGGCAAAATGTGCTAGTCTGTAGTTAGCGGGGATGAGAAGTGACTCTCTGGTCCTGGGCCAGCAAAGGAATCAACGCTGTTTAACCATTTCTAATTGCACAGGATCAGTGCTTTAAGGTTTGAAACAACATTGTCACACTTCAAAGTTAAATACAAGTAAGAGGCGGGGGGAGGGACAGGAAAAGCCCATTGCTCAGGTCTATGTACACTCTGTGTGTGACTCTGAATACTAACCCATTAACAGGCAAGATGCTTTTTATACAAATGCTGATTTCTTCTGTTTGTATGTTATGTAAGAACTTATTTTCAGGCTTAACTATTGGAGAAGGATCTATCTAAAATGAGGATCTGTGTGTTTAACCACAGAGAGAACAATTTTGAGGTTGATGCAGGGAACTGCAGAAAATACTTGGTACCTAGTGAATCACTGTAACCCTCTGGTATAGAATTGATGCCCTTTTTAATTTTTCGTTGAGAAGTTTGGTGACTGAGGTACTATGGCCAAGACGAGTTGTAAAATGAAGGACTGGAATTTTTTGTGCAGGATTTAAACTGTTTTATTCCAACACAGAAGGCAAAATTCTGAATGACCCACACTGGAATTCTGTACCTATTTCACTGATGTAATTTCAGCTGGGCCTGTGTAGCACTTCCTCTCCTGCCTCCATATTCCCATTACAATGAGTGCATCCATCTGTCTGCAGGAGGGTGGGATATTGCCCTGCTAATCTGGGTCTGAAACTCCCCTCTAATTGCCTAGTTCAGATGTCTTCACAGATATGTGTCTATGTGCATTGAGGGAGGAAGGGCCGTCCTGTGAAGAATTCTTCTGCCCTGATTTCTGTGTTTTAGGTAACATTTTGGATCAAGAATGGTTTTTTTGACTAATTCTCATACGTCCCCTGGAGTTCAATTTAACTCTTACAGCAAATACCACCTCTGCTGTGCCGCCTGCTCTGATGTGTTTACAGCTGTTAATAGCTCCGTAAGTCTCAGTGAAATGAGAAAGGGTTTGTTGGTTTTGTTGGTTTTGTTTTTCTTGTGTTACTCCCCTCTTTGAACTCTTATTGGGACACTCTGCAGGCTCCACTGACAGAAGGTGCCCTCCGCCTGCCCCTGGCTTTATCACGCACTGGATATATTTAATCTCCCCCTCCCTGATGTGGTCTGAGGGCTTTAGCAAGCTGTTGCCATCTTCTTGAGGAGGAAGGGCTCTAGGGAGAGACATGCTAGACTGATGGTGAGAGAGAGAGAGAGAGGAGGCTTTTAGATACTCTGTGTGCTACCTGTCAAAGAAGGATAACACTGAGAAGTTAGAATAAGCAGGAAGAGTCTCCACAGACTTGACAGCTGAACTTCTGAATGAGCTGTAAAGTGCTTTTTAGCTCTTCCGAGCACTGGCGTTTAAGATCACAACTTAAGCACGCTCTCTGCCTTCTGGTGACTTGTACTGTTCACCCAGGACATGATGGAAAACACAGTTCTCAGTCTTTGCTTCAAGAAATTAAGGCACTTGGGCATCAGCTTGAAGGCTCTACTTCAGAGGACAGCACTCTTTATAAGCAAACACACAGAAAACTCAGTCAGCCTTAAACAGAGGATCACACAGATTTGAAACAGATTCCAGAATTGAAATGGTCAGTGTCAAGGCTCTTTGAAAAAGTCAGTGTGTCTAAATTGTTCTGGTAGATGGTTAGGAGCCTATAAGTTTGTGAAATGTTGCACGGTGTTCCCCTGTAAGAGCATGAGTACAGAGAGGAGCCAAGTCAAAAGACAGTGTCAGTGGAGAGGTTATCAGAACATTAAAAAAAGGGCAGGTGCATACAGTATTGAACTGGCAACGCAGTGACCTTATTCCAGTCCCATCTAATCACAGAATAAAACCATGAAGGCATGGGGCAGTGGTTACAGTGTAGTATGGATAAATCTTGGTTGAGAGGTGTTGCTGTACACAGACACATCTTCCTCCAGGAAGAGTTTTTTGGGTTTTGTTTGTGTTTTTTTTTGTTTGTTGGGGGTTTTTTGGTGTGTTTTAGTTTTGGTGGTTGGTTTTTTTTTTAAAGTAAAACACACAGTGTACTTTTACTTAAAATAAGTGTTGTGGTTTAACCCTAGCCAGCAACTGAGTACCACGCAGCCACTCGTTTACTCCTCCCCGGCAGGATGGGGAGGACAATCAAAATAGTAAGAGTGAGAAAACTCATGGGTTGAGATAAAGACAGTTTAACAGGTAAAGCAACAGCTGCACAGGCAAGCAAAGCAAAGCAAAACAAGGAATTCATTCCCCACTCCCCATGGCAGGCAGGTGTTCAGCCATCCCCAGGAAAGCAGGGCTCTGTCACGTGTAACAGTGACTTGGGAAGACAAATGCCATCACTCTGAAAGTCCCCCCTTCCTCCTTCTTCCTCCAGCTTTTTATACTGAGCACGATGCCACACAGTATGGAATATCCCTTTGGTCAGTTGGGGTCAGCTGCCCCTGCTGTGTCCCCTCCCAGCTCCTTGTGCACCCCCAGCCTACTTGATGGTGGGGTGGTGTGAGAAGCAGAAAAGGCCTTGTCTCTGAGCAAGCACGGCTCAGCAGTAACAAAAACATCTCTATATTATCAGCAGTTTTCAGTACAAATCCAAAACACAGCCCCATACCAGCTACTATTAAGAAAATTAACTCTATCCTAGCCCAAACCAGCACAATAAGTAATAATGACTAAATAATAATTAAAAATAATTGCTAAATTTTAAGAGAGATTATTCTGTTATACATTAATTGTGGGTCTTAAGAAGGCTTGCAAGTTCAAAGGAAAGTTTTTTCTTATGTATTACTCTATGTATCTAAATAGATACAGATGAAAGGAAAAACGTAGGTCAGATAGATGAGCACAAATTAAGCATTTTGCCTATGCTTTGTGTCATAAGAAGTTAAGCATGCTAAAAAGGTGAAGGAAATAATGACTGAGCCAAGTACTTCAGTATTTATATCTCTTTTTAGGGAGAAAAAGTATATAGATATGCCCAATTTACTTTTACCAATAATAATTTGGAATGATAATCTCATAAAGCCATAGGATTAATTCTTCACTATTGCTTCTTTCATGCTTACATGCTTAAATGCATTAATGGAGAACTGTATGAAAAACCTAGATTAAGAACAGTGGTGATATTCCTAAAGCCATACCTTACTTACTAAGTCATGCTTCTTGAATTCTGATCTGTTTTCAGCTACAGGAGATGTATAGAAAATGGACTTGACCAGTATATTCAGATGATTGACTCTACTCTTCTGCCAAATTCTTATTTGTCTAAAACAGTTTTGCTTGGCGATAGCAAAGCTTTACAGTTGTGTTCCTCCTCCACAATGGAGCACATTTCTGAGGTTCTGTGAGGTTTTTCTGGGGAGTTGAATAGCTGTTCTTTGTTTCCACGTTAAGGAATCCTAACTACTGATTTGAAGTAGCCATTACCTTTCATCCTTGATGTCTACTAAAGACTTCTGGATGTCATTTTCTAACATTTTTTTCCTCTGACTCTGCTTTTTGATGCTTGACATAAAAAAAAAAAAAAAGAGTTCCCCTCTAGATTTTAAATCTACTGCAGCCACTCTGCATGCCTTCGCTGTCAACTTTAGTCAGGTTCTTTTCCCTAGTTGTTCCTCTTGCAATACACTCTACACTTTGTCTGGGCTTGACGTGCTTTTCTTTTTTACCTTTTCATTGGGAAACTGATTTGCACATAACCCAGACCCAGATTTTGCTGTGTTGTAGTTTTGTCTAACGCTTTGAGGAGGTGATCTTCCGCACGCCAATCCTGAAAAAGTGAGTACAGCTATTACAATAATGCACAGATTATTCTGTTCAGCTACAAGGGGAAGGAAGGTTTTCTTTAGATGTAATCCTTTTTTTCCACCTCTCACTTCTTTTTATCATTCAGAAAGATCTCCAGAGTTCTGTTTCAGTTAGGAGCTTTGAAATAATGGAAAAATATAGTTCCTTATATGATCCAGCAACCACTTCATTTCAGTAGTAATATGCATGCAAATTAAGATCATATACAGGGTTATTAAAACCATACTAATAGTGTAAGATTGCTTTTATTTTTAACTCCTTTTTATTGTTTAGAAGGCCTTTGGTCTCACTGCCTGTTTACCATCACAACAATACTCCCTTGTGGTGTCACTTTACCTGCTTACAAATAAAGCAAAACCAGTTGTTTTGAGCAGAGGGAGTGTTTTGCACAGCACACTGCTGAAATAAGGGGATTTTTAATATGAAATATACTTAGAATTTCAATAGGGTTAAATTTTCATTAAATCTGTCCTAGATTAAATGTAATGTGATGTATTCTTTCATGATTTTGCATCCAAATTCATGCTGAAATCTGAAACTTGCAATCTTTTGTCAAATGTGACAGTAATATACATATATATATTTAGCTAGTAGTTTGGCAAATATTAGAAGTGCCTCTAGAATAAGAATTTTGAGGCTGAGAGTGGCAGTTGAATTACTCAGATCCAATGAGGTTAAGGAAGCCGAAGGAACTTTTTGACTCCTTTCTTGTAAGTGATGTTATAAAGAGAACTTTTTTTCTCTGCCATTGCAATCCTTGATAGATCTGTTATAAAAGTTAAAACATCTATCAAAACTGCCAGAAATCCTATGACCCACAGAAAAAGGACTGTCAGACCTTAATTACAATAGCTGTGTAATTTCAGAACACTCCTTCCCTTGTTCACCTACTCTCTGACCTTTATGTCAGCTTCTAATTTCCTTCTGTAATTGACTCTTTCTCTTTTTAATACAGGAAACTATGGCAGCAGATGCATTTCCTTAATACAGTGGAAGATCCAAACAGTGCTGTCAAATGCCTAGCAAATTTACTTGTATCTATTTTACAATCAAGTTCGTTTCATGAGAAAAAAAAAAAAAGTAGTTTGAACAAATTTCAGATGAGAAAGGAATGAGTTTCCCTAAATCTTGAGGTTTGCCGGTGTTTTTTTTTTTAATATATAAACCTCAGTAAGGACTTAAAAGACTGTCTTCAAATTTGTGCTGAGAACAGCCATTAGATTCAAGACTTGCTCATTTCAGCCACACATGCTAATGAAAGCAAAACCTCAGTTTACTCTGCTTCAAAGGACAGCAAATCAACTGAGATGGGGTCTGAAGAGAGGAATTGGAATGTCCTCTGAGTGTACCCTGAGAATACTTGTGTTTTCTCCTCCAAAGAGAGGTTTCTATACCATGCATGTTTCTATATATTTTTTATGTATCACGATACCTCTAAATCATTTTTTGCCTTGAAGATACTTCTGTTTCAGTGGTGCCTTTCCCAGCTTTCCCTGCATACCACTGTATTTATTGACTAATACAGGAAAGAATGATTTGTGGATCTGCTCGTGAATGTCCTTACCTTACCAGGTATTCAGCAACACTAACAGTAACTGGCAACACAAAAAACTCCCATGGAGTTTAGTTCCTGGCTACTCCAGTTGGAAGTAATATTTAAATAAATCAAAGTATCAGTTAATAAGATAATGTTGTTGGCAATTAGAACAACTGGATTTCTAAAAATGACCTACTTTTCCACACCTACTAGCCACAAACTTAAAAATTAAAGACAGTTAATTATTGTCAAACTATAACCAAACAAGGCCACCAGCTACAATTTTACAGGACATAGAATAAATTACACTAGCAGGAAAAGAATTGTAATTTTTCATGTCCTATTTATGTCTGGTTTTAGGAAAACAAACCCTAATATACTATATATGCTTTAGATGTTGTACGGTCTTGTAGTCCATAAACCTTTTCTGTTGGCCATGTCTTTTGTCGCTTGTTATTAAAATGTTTAGGACACTGGAGACTAGAGGGCTGAGGCTAGATCTTTACTTGGGTATGTGAATCACAAAAATCGATGTGTCTGTATAATCTACTCAGAATTAAACAACAAAAGCATTTCCATAACCTCTGTTATTACTTACAGCTATCAGTAGGAACCAGCATTCTGCGTGGAAAAAAAAAAAATAAATAAACCCAAGCAAACTCAAATCTTACACTTAAAACATCCTCCACCTCCCCCCAGACAAAAGTTTTCTAGAACTCACTCCTCCACAGCCACAAACGGGAGTGGCACAGGATTGCATGTGTGTAGGGACAAGCACAAGCCTGTAAATATTGCCTGTGGCACCCGCTAAATGCAGGACTTCTTTCCTTGCCTTAATTCTCTCTGTTTTGTTTTAAAAAATAACAGAAGCAGCAGCCCTTTGTACTGAGGAAAGACCTGACTGTTTTTCAAAGTTTAGAAGGCAGATATATACTTCATACCTCTAATTCTCCTCTGAAATTTTTGTAGTTTGGTTCTGTCTTGTGGCTGCCAAAACAAACATGGGCCTCTACTTTCTTGTCTTTAATACCTTTTGTGTGTCATGCCATTTTAACCACTTTGTGCCAGATGGGGATATACATCCATCTAGGAAACAGTCAACTTACCTGACCCTGTCTGTCTTGATTTTCATCCCTTTCAAGGGGTTGTTCAAGACATCAGCTAGCAACATCCTTGTTGAAATCAACTGTGGCTTGAAGAACAGCTATCTCTGGAGATGAAGTATCCATCATTATTGTCATTCTCATCAAAGAGATCACTTCAAGATACTCCTTGAACTATTAAGGTAAGTGAAAAGTACGCATGTTTACAGAGTTTTCTAAAATCCACAAGTCAGTGAACGTTTCATGCTCTTCTATGCCTGGGAAGATAGAGTTACTGTCTCTGAGAGAGTATTTTAAGGAAAGACAATGTTCAAATAGGACTGAAAGAACAGAAGTGCAATCCACACGACATCTATACAGTAATCCGCAAAATGAAAAGTTAGGTGTTGCTATTGTGCCTACCGAAGAGTACAGGAAGTTGTTATGATTTAATAAGAAAAAAATCCATTAATAACTGCTGGGCTAAAGCTGTCATACATGAGAAGCTGGCATGCATGATCTTCACTTCCCTTGAATAAAAACGTTCTAACACTCCAGAATCATGTTGTACTAATGAGACTGTAGTAAAAATTTGCTAGAAATATCTACCTGTTCTGGATTATTTTTTTTTTGGGTGGTGGTGGTGGTATATTTCTGTATCTAAAAGCGTTCATCTTTGATACTAACTTAAGCAGCTAGCATTCTGGGAGTATGGTCCATAGTTACACCACTTAGCATAAGTACAGAGTGTTCTGAGACTGTACAGAATTAATCGATAACTTTCCTGGAACAAGTATCTCAGCCCTGGAGGTATCTGCCTCTCTTCATGAATTCAAGGGAGGCTACAGGACATAGACCAGATGTCTAGACTAAGAAGCTGAAGATGCGCAAGGTGACTTTGTGTGTAGGAGTCTTAATTAAGGCTAGTTTTGTCCATGATTGAGAAGTCTCCCGGTGTGTATGGCATCAAGCGTTGATATTAAAGTAATTCATTATTCAGTATCACAATCCACTGAGACCACAAAAATCCAAAAGAGCTGTCTCTAATAATCATAAACTAGATATGGAAGATGCAGCTTAATACATGTCATGCTGAATCTTTGGTCCTTGCTCCCAACCTTTTGGGGTACCTAGGACAATCCAGAGATCTCTTACAGTTAAATGTTATAGTGCTGAACTATAGAAAACTCTTTAATTCCTTGAAAAGGCCAGAAGGTTTCTTCCATTTTTTGGGAGATGCCAGATGGGCTTTACGAAAATGAGGCTCACAGGCTGAAAGTTTCATTATACACAGGCTCACTTCCTTTTAATTTTTCAGAAAACATTGAGTATGGAGATGATAGGAGATATTTCAGTGTGGGAGATTTGCTGCTTTTATTATACATTGTGGATCTGCCTCACGGTAGTAACTCAGAGCAGAACCTTTACAGAGCTAGTGGCTCTTTGAAATCATAAAATTATTGTAATCCCAGTCTCTTCTTGATCCTCCTCACTGACTTTTTTCCCAACTACAGCTAAAACAGGATATTGAAGGTACTTTTGAAATTCAAAAGGAAAAGAATAATACCTGTTCCTTTTCAATGGCAATGACAGAGCTTTCTATGCTAGTCTAATGTGAGGTATTTCTGATTCCCACTCTGAACTTTCAATGATCAATAGTGACCCAGGCCAAGTGCCAGAATGATTCAAAGCAGTTGACATGCAAAGAGGTGTTCTATCTATGTATTTCACTCAGAGGAAATAACTGCAGGTTTGTCTAGAAGCACTATGCTAGATAGGCTTTGGTGGTTTGAGAGCTCAAAAAACAAGTTAACCTAGTCTTGCACTGTCCTCTACATCAGCTAGCTCTCAAGCAAATATCTTTGAAAGAATAGGTATACTGTTTTGCAAAGATGAATAGGTTTAGCAACCAGAGTATAGCCAGAAGAAGAAATGCTTTGCAATCTTCTATAGATTGCCTTGGAGATCTACTTGGCATGTTTCCTGTTTCATAAATGCTGCTGTTTGTGTGCATCTATATAGGCCACACTTAATAATTCCAAGAGAAATGGGTAAGATCAAGTTTTCCTGCCTACAGTGTCTCTAAACCAGTGACAGGAAGAAAAAACGCATAGAAAATAAAAAGTAGCAAGAAAAAAATAGAAACTTGGGTAGTATGTGTATCCCACAAGTTGTAAGAAAGCACCAGGAAGACACGCGAGCGAGCTGGAAATGTGCATTCACGTGCAAAGCTGTGAGTCAAGTGAGATACAGCTGAAGGAAGAAATAATACAGCACCGACACAGAAATAGCATGCATGTTTTGTCTGATATGATCGTGTTTCTTTTGGACTGAAAGTGAGGTAGAAATGGTAATTAGACATAGCTTGAGACATGCTGGGTAAGCTGAACAATGGGAAGTAGCAAAAGAGATTAGTTTCTCCAGGGAACACACAGTGTGCGTTGGTCTAGCTAGACAGCCTTGCTTCTGCACCTTCTTTGTTTACAGTGCAGTGGCTCCCAGCTGTCAAAGAAAACTCTGTATGATAATCTCTAGGCATCTCACTATTATTACTTTATATATATTATGGAAAGTATTAACTGACAACCTACTCCCTGGTTAAGGTTTCTTAAGCAGACAAGAGAGAAGATCTCATATTCAGCCTAAAAAGTGTATTTGCTACTACAACTAATATCCAGTCCAGAATTACTGTGTTAATAGAGACTTTAAATGGCATTTTCTCTGCATGTAAAGAAAGTGCTTGTCCCATCATATTATCTGAAGATAAGCAGTGATCCAAAAGTGGCAATAATGTTTACTTTCTTTGTAGTTATCTCCTATAGCTTCATATATAGGCTAAACATTTAATCTATTCCTTTTGTAGGAAGGAAAAGCCATTGCTGTCTGTGGATGGTGAGCAAATTGATTCAATACCCGTGGAAGGTATAGTGTATTTAAACCATAGCGTTGTATGTGTTAGCATTTTGTACTATAGATAAAAAGGTTAAGGAAAAAAGAATAAAACTCTAGTTTCAGCTAGATGTGAGTAGTTGTTGTTTTAGCTAAAGTATTTCATTCCCTCAGTCTGAGATCCTTTGGAAGGATTACTTCATTCCTTAAATCACCAGTATAATTGACAGGAACTGACTGTTACGAGGGCAGACTGTGATAACTAAATTCCCATTCTGCACAATCTAAAGAGCCCCTGCAGGAAATGCAGAGATGCTTGGTAGACAAAACAACAAAAGAGGTCCTTGGCCAAGGGAGAACAGGTAGGGAACTTTCACTTCCATGACCATCACTTCTTTTCTTCTACTAAGTGCTAAATTTCAGTAGAAGATTTCCTTAAATCCTCAACCAGTTGTTCTTCTCTTTATTGCCTTAAGAATTTTTAAGAACTCCCTTGGGACTGTAATGTCTGAACTCTTTTTAGATTAAGAGCTTTTGTTTAAATAAACTCTCCATTTTTCATTAAAATAATTTTGCTCTTGTTAATTAAAACCAACCTTTGGAGTATAATGGTGATTACAACCTGATCTTCTGCTCTGCATATTGAACTGGGACACCTGCTCTAGTTCAGAGTGCTATAAATAATGTTATACTTTAACCACAGTTTAAACATGATCTTAAGTCTTTTGAAATGGGGAGAACTAAACAGGCTGATTTTGAAGCACAACTTGCTAAACATTTTGCAGTCATTTCCATGAAATATCTGAGGTATCATGCTCCAAAGAACTTGAATCAAATGCGAAACTGGTTGTAAAATCAGTGAGATGGCCCTGAAGGAAAATTTATTCTGTTAGTAGATGCAGTTGCCATACAAAGTACATAAATTTCCTCTGTCAAGAAATAAACTGTTTTCTAGGTAATATTGTTTCCATGCAAAACCAAGCAGCATAATCCCTGTGCAATGAGAATACTTCTAGTCAAAACCCCCATGTTTTATGTAACACACAGCTCAATTAATTATCTAGCTATTCTAGAAAGTCCTCTTTATAAACATAAAAACAATGTGAACACCTTAAATACTGTAACTCATGCTTTAACATAAATCCTTGCTCCTGACTTTCATTAAGTGAGCATGTGTCTGAGGTACTTGTGTCAGCAAGTCTTACAATGCCCCTTAAGCTGAACCAAATTACAAAATTGCCTTTTTTTTTTTTTTAGCTGTATGTTCACAGAATCATAGAATCTTGAAGGTTGGAAAAGACCTCTAAGATCATCGAGTCCAACTGTCAACCCAACACCACCACGTCTACTAAACCATGTCCTGAAGTGCCACATCTACACATTTTCTGAACACCTCCAAGGACGGTGACTTCACCACCTCTCTGGGGAGCCTGCTCCAATGCCTGAACACTCTTTGACCAACTTTTCTTATTAGGAAGAAATTTTTCCTAATATCCAGTCTAAACGTCTCACACACTCTGCATATAACCAGACTCATCTTACCACTAGCTGAGCTGTAGGGAACCTAAGCAGCAGAAGAAAAAAAATGTTCAAAGTGGAAGTTTGGTTTTGTACACTTAACACTTTTGGAACACAGAGAAAGACACTTGTATTAGGGCTAAAGTTAGGACATCAGAGTATTTCTTATTAGGACAGTATACAAATTAGGACAATAGATCATCAGCTGCTAGTGTAAGTCTGCTCAATGGAGCCACTGCCAATTTAGATAAGTTAAGGATTCTGCCTACAATTCTGTATTTTTCTTTCCTACCTTCCCTTTTGGAGGGTCTGGGGCAATTGTATGCTTTGGAAATAAGAACAGTGAGGTGCAAGTCCTGTATCTCAGTGACAAACTGAATAGCCTTGAGCAAATGGCCTGGGGAAGTCTCCAAAATGGAATGTACTGTGCTTGTCACTCTAATTAAATGCAAATGGTATAGACACAAAGAACTAGGTTTCCAAGGTAGCAAAGCTAGGAAAAACATGAAAAAACAAGTTGGACCCTGGTCTGCAAGTGTCAGCATTAAGCCATTATATTTTAAGGTGAGGTAAAGACTTTTGTGTTCTGCTCTGTATTCTCTGAAATGAGTTTTAAGGAAGAGATTAGCAGAAGGAAAATAAGTCATGGACATAAAGGTCAGGAGGCAAAAGGAAAAACAGTCTGAGGGGAGGTGGCTATTTCATTTCCCTCCAAGCTCTGTTTAAACAGCTAAGCAAGACCAAAAAAACACCCCACCAAACCAAAAATCCCCAAACAAACAAAAATCCAAACCCTAGACTAACACCCACCAAACAAGGAAAAAAACCCAACCAACCAAACAAAAAAACCACACAAAAAAACCCAAACCACCAAAAAAAACCCCAAACCAACACAAAAAGTAATCCCCAAAACCAAAGCCCCAGATCTTGCTGCTTACATACCACCTGTGAAGGTCTGGCTTAGGAGTAGGGTGCTAGATGCTACTGTAACGGGGTCAACCCTTGCGCTGCACTCACATTTACAATAGATGCCAAATGCTGCACAAGTATCAGAACTGGTTTTCTTCAGGAAGTTTCCAGCTGCCCAAGTTATCAAAGAGTAGAAAGCATGATTGACTTACTCTGCAGCAACGTAACGCGGAGTCAAGTAACTGCCCCCTGCCATCCTCCCCCAGTTTATGAGAGGTGAATCATACACCTCAAAATTAGTGACAGGTTTAAGAATCATGATTTCTGAATGATGGGAACTGCCTCTGCTGCTGCATCTCTTGGCCTGGGGCTAGAGCAAGCATCTTACTGGAATTCTAACAGTTCAAAACACCTCTCAGGGATAATACTATATGACCCATTTAAAGTGCCTAAATAGTAATTTTCCATTCAAATTGCTCTCTATCTCCTATTTTTTATTAGCTGTGTCTTCAAAGATAGCTTGGTGTACAACTAATTAATAATTTATTTTTTTTTAGTATAAGATAGAACTTTTAAAAATACAGATACAGCAGAAGTGGTAGTATACTTTGCACCTAGAAATGTGTTTGCAAAACATTCAGATTCTTCATTGGGACTTACCAGAAAATACAAATATAGACTCATTTATCACAATCTTAAATTATAGATGTTTCTTTAAATGCTGATTTTTTGCAAAGGCTTTAATTCCCCATATGGAGGCACCAAGCACCAGCCCATTTTGTTCCTGGCAAAACTGGAAGAAAGCTTATTTCAAATTTCTAATTAAAATTCTTTCTTGCTGCGTAAGGAGCCCTGATGGGATTCCTCAGGGTAGTTGGATGGGTTTCTGATTGAATTACAACTGGCCTGATTGCGTGAATATTTCATTTAAATGTTGTGAACTGAAAACAGCAATTAACGACAACCTGAATAATAAAAAGCACTACTTTACCTTCAATCCTCTCTTGTCCCACAGTTGATTCAAATTAGAGGCTTAGTCACTGGGAAAAAAAAAACCAAAACAAACAACCCAAACCAACCCAGAAACAAAACGCCAAGCAAGAGTCACTATAAGGGAAGAAGATGTGACTGCAGTCATCACCCTTGAAGTCAGAAACACTTTGCCTGGAGGTGATGATTGCGTATGCGACACTGTTGCAGAGTCATGCCCTCAAGAAGCATGACTCTGCTCCTGAGCTGCCATTTATTCCATCTCCACCCCTCACTTTGGCTTCTGTCCAGTCTCACCTAAGGTAATTTCAGTCTATCTTCTCATCTTTTATTTATCAATATCATCACCAAGTTTTTTTGCCAGAGGCCTGCACTGCCTATAGGTTCACTGGGGAACACTTGCTAATCTGGTTAAAAATTCTGAAACCAACAGATTGGCCAAATCCTCTCAGCCCAAGCCATGGGCTTTTGGGTGAACAGCCCTCACTTACAAATGAACATTTTGGCTAGGGTAATTAGAAGTGATCCAGCTGTGTGTGATTCCCTGTCTGGATTATAGATGTCTCCTCAAGCGTACGGGCATGTGAACTGCTACTTGCTGTTAAAATGTGAGAGTTTGGGAAGTCTGTAGCAAAACTAAATGCTGAGAATTGATAAGGACATGCAGCTGCTTCTGATTTGTTCTGGAAAGCCACTACTGACAACTTTGACAGGGTCTGCATGCTGACCTTAGAGAGTCTGCTTCTCTTGATTTTGTAACTTTGTCAAAGTTTTAAAATTTAAAAAGCTCATGGGAATTGGTTGCAATCTGGTCCAAGTTCCACTGTTTCAAAAATAGTCTTAGTAGCTGATGACTGATAGGACCTTGATAACTGGAGGAAAATAAGTTTATTAATGATAACCTTTACCATTAATTATAAGTGATCCATAATGTTACTCACAAGTTTAAATTGTCGACTTGATTATCGTAATTGTAACAGCACAGTGACTAAATCAGGATAAGTTATTAGCAGGACTAATGTGTTCCCATTATAGAGTTTTCAATGACTGCATCAGTATCCACAGCTCAGAATAAAACCCCTCCTTGCATTCCCACATCAGGAGCAGCTCAAATTAAGCTAGCAAAGCTATACTGGAAAAAAAAAAACAAACAAAACAAACCAAAACCAGAGCCTGTGAAAAGGACAGGAAATAAACCCAGAACTTAATTAGCCTTCTGCAGCAGCCATGGTGACTTCACACATAGAATGGAGTCAGCACAAAGCACTGCATGAGGATCAATGTTACAAGCCTCAGATACAAGGATACGGGCTTATTCTGGCCGTTACAAACTGTTCCGGTGCTGGCTGTCCCTACTCAGCCACAGAAGAACATCTTTCATTTCATTTTATTAGTGTGGTACCAAGTTCTCATGGGCTGATTCTTCCACAGAAAAATGAGCCGCCCTACCTAATTTCAGTATTCATTAAACTGATTTTCAGTTGGAAATACACCAAAAATGCATTTAATTATGCCATTCTTTTGGAGTGTGGAGCTTCCTTCTTAGGTAGCAAAATTCTGCAGTTTATATCAAATAGTAATAGTGTAACTTAATATCTATACTTAAATAGATATAAGTATAATAATATAATTTATCAAATACAATTTGAAGCATATTCTGCATATGACATTAAATTTGCAGTTCATTATTCTTTTTCTACAGGGTAAACTTCACACTTCAAGGGTGTTTACAAAGCATTTCCCCCTTGTACAGTTTTTCCTTTGTTTTTGAGATACTATTCACACACTAGGAGCAGATTTTTCAAATGTTTTCTGCCTGAATTTCTCATTCGAGTTTTAGTTCCATACAAATCCAAATCTGAAAGCAAAACTCAGCTGAAAACAATGTTGTTTGGATTAAAGAAAGAGTCCTCACAATAAACCATAAGATTTTATGATATTTTTGGTGCAAGTCTGTGAGTTGACTTCAGTATTCCTGGGAGTAAACTACAAATTTAGTCTCAGATGCTGGAAAAAATTGAATTTATAAACTGGAAACTGTAGTTCAGACCAAAATCTCACACAAGTTAGTTCTACACATCAGTAGGCTAAAGTACATTTTGAGTCACCCTTCAGCTGTAACACTGATCTCAAACTTTCAGCAACACTGAAAACAATTCAGACTGGATTTGGATTCCACTGAAAACATTCAGACTGGATTTGGATTCTATACCTACAGACATCTTCAGGAAATATTCACCTTCAGGAAATATTCACCTTCAGGAAATATTCACCTTCAGGAAATATTCACCTTTAGGAAATATTTAGCCATGGATCTGTTTTTATTTCACACAATCTGCATTTTAATTCAAGCCAGATTCTGGCTCCTAGGGAAAAGAGGGGAAATACAGGTGGGCAGGCAGGAGTTCAAATCATAAGTTTAATTCTAGACTCAAACATTGCAAAAGCATTTCATCCCTGTTCTGAAATTTAAAGAATAAGGAAAATTCCTGGTTTTAAACTCCTTTAAAACTGTGTGGGCACAATTTCAATGTTAAATTTTATATTAGAGCTGTCTGCGATAATTGGTGGCTAAGTCTGTTTAGGTAAAGATTTGATGGCAGGTTATGTTTTTGGTTACCCCCAAAAAATAAAGGCAAGTCCTGTCTGACCAACCTCATCTCCTTCTATGACCAGGTGATCCACCTGGTGGATGTCAAGTTATGTGCTTAGTTTTTGGGGTAAACTTAGAATTACAGAATCATTAAGGTTGGAAGAGACTTTAAGGATCACGTAGTCCAACTTGACCTCTAGTAACCCAATATGCTAATTGGTGACCTCTAG
>VWZZ01004289.1:284173-335160 GCA_013399095.1 Psophia crepitans | reverse complement strand
GGCACATGGGATTCTTCTTTCCCAGATGCAAGACCTTACACTTGCCCTTGTTGAATCTCATCAGGTTCCTCCCCGCCCAGCTCTCCAGCCTATCTATGTCCCGCTGAATGGCAGCACAACCCTCCGGTGTGTCAGCTACTCCTCCCAGTTTAGTGTCATCAGCAAACTTGCTGAGGGTACACTCTGTTCCTTCATCAAGGTCGTTGATGAAGATGTTGAATAGCACCGGTCCCAGCACCGACCCCTGAGGGACTCCACTAGTCACAGGCCTCCAACTAGTGTGTTTTGCTCCTTCAGCTCATACACTTACTTACTTCTGTTATTTTTTTGAAATAAAAATACAAATACATCCTATGCTTTAAGCCAAAGAAATGAAGTTTACTACTTCAGGGTCTGTTACAGCAAAGGATCTATAATTTTTGTCTTCGTTTTCACTGCCTGTTTTTGTGGCTCTGCTACATAACATTAACTGCACAACTAGGTTCACTAAGAACACTTCTCTGCATTCAACTGTATTCCCTTTCAATGCAAAATGGATAGGTTTCTTTGAATCCTACATGGAGCGTATCAGTTTTGCCATATTTGAAGACTGATCCCCTCCTCCTCTCTTGGTCCCTGTAGTGCTTCTCACACCACTGGGTGCAGTTGTGTAAGACTGCTGGTAGCATTTGGAGAACACCTGGGACTGGACAAGCAAAGTTATTTTTTCTTTAGAACTGGTGCTTTTTGCTCATGGTTGCTTACCTCATTGTCTGACTCCACAAGCACTTGATCATATTCACTAAGAGCGACTAGGAACATGATGGATGTGACGTTTTCAAAGCAATGTATCCATTTTCTTCTTTCTGATCGTTGGCCTCCTACATCTACCATTCTGCAAAATTAACATCCACATCAACTCCGTGAATACCTTAACAGATAAGCACATAAGTACATGCATAACGACAAAATTCAAGAATTTAGCTGAAAACATGATTTGGTTTGTTTTTTCTTAGTGATTTTTTTCCATTGATATTTAATGTAATCTGTTCTAAGTAGACAGTTAATCATATTTGCTTTTATGTTTGTATTTAAATTTGTGGGTCTAAACGACTCAGGCTTCTGATATACAGAGGTCTCATGAGCAATGTATGCCCTATGTATTTAGCAGAAACAGATGTGAATAGAACAGACTTGATGCTCTGCCTTTCTCCACCAAAATACCAGAGTCAAAATTCCCAACTTCTTAAAGCTGTACCATTTTAAGGGGAGAAACAGAATACGTATCTACTAAAATTTTTAATAGCCAAAATTAAAACTTATATTAGCTTGCAGTGTATTCCCATCCCATGTCTCAGTGTAACTGAACACAGATGTCTAACTTGCAATTACAATTCCACAGTTGTTTCTTAAACAACTGTACTTGTACACAAGGAGGGTGATTACTCTCTAAAGGAGAGCAATTTCTCTCTAAAAATCAACTACACAAGTGGTAACTTTGTATTCCATAATATGCATGAATTACTCGTACACATTGATTGCATTTTTAGATTATTATTCATAGGGAAACTTTGCTATGTGTTATTTAGGAGATGAATTGCAGGTTTTCTACCAGTAATAACTACCTTCAGAAAAAGACAAACCTAATTGTGTTTCATCCTTTTGACATCTTTAACATCAGCTCCTTCTTATACCTGGACAATTACATGAAAATATAATGACCAAGCTCAAATTTTAAAAACATGGAATAATTGCTTTTCATGTACTTTTAACCAATATCCTATACATGGTATTACTAATGTAAGAGGAAACAAGAGAAACAAAGAAATTGCATGCTAAAACTTTCTTCCTACCTGAAAATGACACTTTGTAAGTCAAATGGATATTCAATGATCCCTGTTGTTGGGACTCGAACTCTGAGCACATCTTGCTGAGTTGGCAGATAGGTGGAATCTGCTATGCGCTCCAAGTCGTTAAGATAGCTGTAGACAGGGAGAAACAACAGGAATGCAGACAGTGACACTATCATCCCACTGAGGAAAACAGAAAGGAAGACTAGGGAATGGAAATGGGCTGTTGGGTAGGAAGTACAACAGAAAAAAGAGCATTATTGGCATAAAACAGGGGACAAAGTATAAAAATATGCTCCATCTTCCCTTCCTGTACACTTTCATGGCTTGTAAATTTTTCAGAAGTGTAGCATAATTATTCTGCTTTTTTTCAGACAAGTTTGCTTGACTTTCATATGTAAATTCACCAAAGATTCAAAGTTTTCAATTACATAATTTTGAAAATTTAGAGAGAAATAGTATTATAAAGTGTGTAAGAAATACAAAATTGCAGGGTTTTTTTGAATGTGTAAGAAATTTCTTGATATTCATTCTGCAGTGCCTACACAGATACGTGGACGGACAAACAAGAATCTCCCAAAGAACACTGAACTGCTATAGAATAGATCATTATCAATTACAAAATAATAGGAGGATAAATGGCACTGCTTCCAGATTAAATAAAAAAAAAAAAATTAAAAAAGGAAAAACCCACCCACTGACAAATAAAAACTCTCCAGAGTTATCAGAAGGCAGCACTGACTATTTAGTGGGATCTCTGGCACCTGGAAGTCCTGCATTCTCACTGAAACTTCTGATTAATTTAGTAAGCCTGCAGTACAAGAAATACACCCCAGCTGGTTAGCAAATAACCCAAAATTGCTATAAAATTGCTTGTAAAGGTTCATTAACTACAATACTAAACTCTTCTGCTATTGCTTAATCGTGGGTTTCAACCACAAAGCACCAGTGTGTCATAGGTTTTAATTAATTCTCATAAAAGAGATGCATTAGAAAAAAACAGTGTACCAATGTGTGTGTGATGGCCTGTTTGGGTCCAGGAGCTGGACATCTCATGAAATCAGTGCACCAAGCACCTTGGGCTTTCCCCACGGTAGATGTCTCGGATAAAGACTGCTGCAGGAAATGAAATTTTGGGGCATTTGGTTACTTCCCAGCACAAGAATGACCTAGAACTAGCCACTGAGACAATAAATTAACATACCGATGCCCTCATTCATTCTAGGGAAGGAGAGTAATGGTCTTATAATTTATGGAATGATGACGAAGTATCACTAAGATCTGAATATATTCTTTTCCTTGTAGTTACTAGTAAAGGTGCTCTTTTTAAAAAAAACCACATGAGAAATAATTAGACTTTTAGATGCTCTGAAGGGTTTCTTAATGAAATAGAGACAGCAAGTTACCCTGAACAATGACAAACAAAGCATTTTGATGTCTACCTTACAGCAAAAATACAGAGGAACTACTTTCTTAGGTCTGTGAGGGAGCCAAAAACGTTATCAGATCTCCCTCTCTACGATCTTATTCATGAAAGTTTAATCTGATAATGGAATATGAGAAAGTTACACGTAGTTAGAAAGATGCATTGAACCATGTATCTCAGATAATTCAGAAGCTACTACTCTGAAAATATTTTCTGAAGACATTGATTAGTTTCTGCCAATAAGAAAAAGCCTTGAGAGTTTGAGTATTTCATCTGCCCTCAGATGTTTTACACAAAAAGTAGAATGGACAAGCACATCCTCAATTAAACAAAATCCATAACCACCACAATAAGAAACTGACAGAGACCCTGAAATACCTTCTTTTTCCCTCCCACTCCCCCCCAAATTTGTTTTGTTTTTGTTTTGTGACTCTACTTTGGAAGGGTACAAAGAAACATTGTGGGTCATGACATGCCACAGTGCAACACTCACAAGCAGCAGGAGAATCTTAACTGAATAAATCGGCAAGTGGCCCATTTACACAATTGCCTCCTTGCATTCCTTTGGCAAGCTTCAGGTGCCCCCTCCAATTTGACCCTTGTTACTGCACCTCTGCACCTAAAGCACAGTGGACATGTTACTAAGAGACACTATAATGGACATCTGGGTGATTTTTAGAAAGGCAATAATGCAAAAGGATATTACTAAATAGTTAAATCTCATTTGTGTTACTGGAAACACGGGCCGATGAGTTTGGGGTGGGGTTTTTTTTGGTCCTAACCCAAATCACTGATGTCATTAAGTTCCAGAAGCATTAACCTATCCTTCAAAAATGCTTATCTTTTCCTCACCTTCATTCAGTTCTGCTCAAGTTCTGCTCATTTTAATTACTAAAGAGCAATCTTCTCAGTCATGTCACACGTAGCACCTTACAGAGCCTATGCAGTCCATAGGAGAATCCTTATGTATCCTTATGGAATCCTATTTCTTTCCCTCGATTTCTTCACTTAACAGATCAAAGCATGTTGGGCTCTATAAGAGGTGTCCTAAATTATACATTCAAAACCACATTCAAGGAAGCAGTGTCAAAACCCGCAAGAGTACCTCAAAGAGAAAAAAAAATTAGCCTGCACAAAATCTTAAGAAAATCTTTGTGATACTGACAAATCATAACCAGAATCTACACTCCAACAAAAGAAATTTAGAATACATCCTGCACTTTTTGTTTTCAAATAATGACATTTAGCCCCTACCAATTTAATAACTTAAAACTTAATAAACAAACATATTATTTTATCCATTTATTTCAATGAAAATATCCCAGTTATCTGTTGCACAACCTTACTTTAAATCTTTCATTATTGTTACTTTCATGCTGTGAGCATACAGCAAAGTCAGTGAAATTCTTTTTAAGAAGAAAAAAACTTTTAAAGTTTTATTTATTTTTTTAACAGAGCCATTTCTCTTATTATTACTACTGCTACTATTACTTGTGATGGAACTCAGATTTTAATGAAGTTTGTGCATTGTTTCTCTGAAGCAAAGGAGGTATTTTCTGCTACTGACTTGAACAGTTTTGCCAATCAGTTACATTTCCTACTTCCTGCTACCATATGAGGATATGTAATTTCACATTCTCCTATCGACTTCAAGGGGGTTAAAAACATTTCTGAAAATCAGACTGAAAGCTTTGCCTGCAGCAGCAACATGGTTTCCTTCAAGATAACTCTAATATCACTAAAAACTCCTTAAGCCTCTCTTAAAATTCATGTAACTTCTAAAACAAAATAACGTAATTAACTAAAGAAATTCTATTATGTTTGGGTAGAATCATACAATGGTTTGGGTTGGAAGGGAACTTAAAGATCATTTACTTCCAGCCCCCTGTCGTGGGGGTAAGAAAATGTATCACTGGGACTGATATGTGGGTCTGTCTTTTCCATTGTACCCATTGCTTTATATCACATCTGAAGATTCTTGATATCCTGCAGAAATTAATCGTCTCTCTTCAGCTAGGTGTAATCTTCCTAAAATGCCAGTGGGAGCAAATCAGCACACTTACACTCAGTATATTATCATGACTTTTGTATTAATTGCATAAGACTATACTTCTATGTCCATAGCACTACGTAGATAAAAAACCAAGACACTTTCACTTCTTGAAGCACAAGAACCGATTTTTACATTGCATTAGGAGGGGTAGAAAAATCACAGCCTGATTTTTCTGAGTAACTGACTTGTTGGGTTGACTCACTATTTTGAAATGCTGAAGGAATATGTAAATGAATACAGGTGACTATTTACATTAAAAGACAACTGGAATACCATTCATATTTAAAGACATACTACTGGCACACACAATTTTCACATATTATGTAGCTATTCCTGTAACATTGAAAATTTAGAATTTAATTTATTTGGTTTATCATAGTTTATTTCACTGCCACAATAAAGACCTGCATTTTCAAATCTTCCTCATACCAAAAGGGTTGGAAATTTAACATTTTCCTTCCAAAATGAAAGCTGGGGTTTGAAGAAATTCTCTGATCACCAGGGGAATGCAAAACTGCATGCACATGCTTTAAGCATTCTACAGTTTATTAAACTATCTATTTATTTTAAAATTAATTTAGCAAGCAGCAACTTGAAATAAAAACATCAAAATGTGTTAGCTAATGCCAATTCTTTTCCACGTTCAACTGTGCTGGCTCGAACCCCATTATAGCTGCACCTCTGCCCATCCCCAGCTGCCAGCTCTTCCGCTTGTGCAATGGCTTGATAACATGTTTCTGACAAAATGATTTGGAATAGTGAAGAAACACTATTGAAATTATTCAAATTAAGCTAGTTTATTTGATGGATACAGCCTGGAGTGTGGGAAGTCCATAAGTCCCAGCAGGAAAGCAGGGTGGAGTTACTTCCTCTACTGGCTTATCTGCAACCAGAAGAGGACTAATGAAGCCAGGGCTATGTGAAATGTCTCGAGTCTCTGAATTCAGATGGCTGAGGAGTTGAAAGAAAATTTTTTTATTGAATTTTTTGTAGATCTGCTTATTACAAGTGGCTTTAAAGCACTTATGTAATGCAGCCCTAAACAAAGTACTGACAAATATACCGCTCACCTGGGCAAACAAATCCTGTGCACATACAAAAAAATTAAGCACGTAAGAGACATGCACAGGGTATTTTAGGGTAACCGCCTAACTAAAAATATATGCACAAATACTGCAATCAGCCTTTGCAATGCAACTAACTCTTCAACTTATACTAGAAATGGCTACAGATGCACTCTTGCAAACAAACCACAAGACTTCTCATAAACATGAACTTCCACAAAAAGAGTGTTACCAACAATTGCCCAAACCAGATGTTTCCTCAGTTTATTAACTTAAAAAGCTAAAATCATAATAACGATATAGATATTGGAAATACACTAGCAGTTGTCCTGACGGCTAGTCCAAAAGTGGGTATACACCAGCATGACCACAGGGAATTCAGTTGTACAGGTAGCAGCAACTGTGCAAGCCATTTAGCTCTCAACTATATGGCACTCTTTATTTTTACCGCCTGCTAAGAAATGCCTTACTTTGATGAGACACACTGTAGCTATATGGCCTCTTACCCAAACAGTACCTACTCAGCTAGGCATTATACAAAAGAGGGAAAATGGCATAAAATTACTTTTAAAGAAAGAAGAAAAAAAGCCAAACCACATAAGTCTGAGTAACTTTCTAGTACAGACCAAGTTTAAAAAGTTAATTATACCTGTAATTAGTTTTGTAAAAATCAGTTGTAATGGCTGCTGAGGTAATTTTCCAGGGGGTTGCTATAGTGACAGGCAGAAGGTGCATTACCGCGGCGATGATGCGTGTGTAATGAGCTGCTGGCAGTGGCCCTCCGTTGACGTCAGGAGAAACTGCCACTGTCTCACGGCATGCTTGTGATCCGCACACTGACCAGAGGCGGAAGAAGCTTTCTGTTTCCCAGTCAGTGCTGAGAGAGAAGTACTTATTTTTAATGCACTTTATGTCACCTATGACAAGGTCCAAGCCTGCAGCCAGCTTCAGGGAAGCTGCCAGGCTATGGAGGTGCTAATGATGCCCTGGAAAGAGAGCACATTTCAAAGGTACTGTTTGTCTACATTTCAAAATAAACAGCAGGAGCAGGATCATGGGAGTAGACTGCCTGGCTCTGTAGTTTCCTACATGCCTTTCCCACACAGAAATCAAGTAAAGACGTGAGACTCCTAACCTTAACAGATAGACCAGAGTTGTTTTAAACAATAACCTTCTTCAAGAAGTTAAACATAACCCCTGTCACCATGAACAGGGAGCTCTACATTCAGCTTTAATTAATTTCCCAGAGATACATCACCTAGCGAAGACAGACCATCAAAACTTATTTGAATTTACGTTCAGTGAATAAGGTCTTGAAGAACTTTCAATATGAAGAAACATGAGGCAGGCACCTCAAACAAACACCCTCTTCCAGCCATGAGCTACTATTTTTCAGCATCTTTGAGGTCAGATTTTAGTTGCAAGTAATCACGTGACAGAGTAGCATTTTCTCAGGAACAATTCCATAAGATGAATTTCTGTAACTTTAAGTTTAGTGTATAGCCTAATTGATCAGCAGAAGGCATTAAGGCATGAGCAAAAGCGGAGAAGCCTACAGCCTTCATCCATCTGGAACACCTGTTTCCCTTTCCAAGGTTGAAAATGAAATTGCTCTAGTCATCAGTACTGCCTAATAACTCTTCCCAAACCCAGCAGGCAAACCAGTGTACCAAGATGTCACATTAATATTCACTAGCACACTAATAAACGCTGTGCTTAGAAGGAGTCTGCCTGTGAGACCTTGTGAGCACAGAAGTCCCTGGGGAGCAGAATGCCTCTGAAATGCACGGCTGAGGAGAAAGGATCTGCCTGGCACCACACCAGAAACACCACCAAAAGAAATCTCAAAAACAAACCCAAACATGCTGAGACAGAGGTAATTACTGGCACTGATAAAAGGGTCAGTCTAAAACCAGTAAAGATGACTTGTTATCACCCAGCCAGCAAACAACATGACTGTTTCTTAATCTCTACGGGGAGAATAAGAGTACAGGGGAAGAGGGAAGGGACTATCTCTGAGAAACTCTACAACGTTTGTTGTTTGTTGGGCGATTTCAGTGTAACCACAGCTATAAAAGCAAGACTTACCAGCAACACTTCATATGCAAATGTTTTCACAGTGTTCAACCACGTGTGAGACAGGCTGCATGGCTGACTTTGTCAGGTATGATAGTAACAACAAACATTTACATCTTTACAAACATCAAGCTCTCAGATTTAACGCCAAAAAAATACCTTCCTCAAAATTAGGGTAGTTCACAGGTACAACCCTCTACAAAATGCTCTCTTTCATACACATACAGTGGCAGTGCAAGTGAAAATAAAACCCTAACCAAAGCCTGTGACTAAGGCTAATTAGGCAAAGTATTTAATAGGATTTTATGTATCTCTGTCCTTTGGAGCCTGGGTATTCTGGAACTCGGTGGGGCTACCCTCCATACTGTTGTTGGGGTTTGGTGTGGTTTTCTGGGGGTTGGGTTTTTTTTATTTGTTTTGGAAAACTCTGAACTGACTGTTGGGATGACTCCAAACTAATTTTGACCATGTGGTGTAAAACAAGCTTTGAAAAGGAAAAGCCATTTTCTGCATACACATACAACTTCCTTGTCTTTCAACTCCACATATGCAAAATGTTAACGTTGCTGTAGTAGGCCTTTTCCTACCTCACAGAGCTGCCAGAATACCTGACACAAGTGTCCTCTTTGCTAACATGCAGCAGCACAGTAAATGCAATCAATTATCAGTGTACAAACATGAGCTGTGAACAAAGCTAAGTGTAAACAAATACTGGACATGTTTTCAGGATTTCTGTCAAGGTTTGCATTTCTGAGCCTCTACACCACTGGTGAAAAGTTGAGGCACATTTACCAGTTTCCAGAACTGTCTAATCTTACTCAAAAGTAAACACAGTAAACCTAAGATCTTTGCAGTGAGATAGGAAGAAGTCTGCACTGTGTTTTTATCCTTATCCCACCCAAATCGTACCTAGCCATCTCCCTTATTTTCCTACATGGTGAAAAGCCAACCTTAGCAAAAGCTGAAAGACACAACTCATCAAACAAAAAAAAGCTTGTGCAAACTTTTCTTAATTGGCAACGTGGGTTAAAAGTTATACAGATATTAAAACCATGTTCAGTACTGCATGAAAAAAAGGATCCTGAAAGAAATAACATACTGTATGCTGCTTTATATAACCCTACTTCCCTTTCTGAATTTCCCTAGTTCTGTTGCTTAATCTTCAGTTTTTCTATAGGATGCAGTGCTTTGGTATGTAGCAGATTTCATGTCCCATCTTTCTTTAGGCCTTCCTTTTATATTTGGGGACTATATCTAAGGTATAAGATAGGATCAGTACTTGATCTTAATCTTCAGGCTTTCGTTTTTATTTGCTGTTTTTTATCTTACTGCAAACCTTACACAAATAAGGCTATGTAATTCACCACTCTCAATACATAAAAGCAGAATCTACCATTCTGCAATGAAGATGGTGAAGGGTCTAGAGGGGAAGACATAAATGAGGAGAGGCTGAAGTCCCTTGGTTTGTTCAGCCTGGAGAAGAGGAGACTGAGGGCAGACCTCATGGCAGGCTACAGCTTTCTCACAAGGGGGAGCAAAGGTGCAGGTGCTGATCTCCTCCCTCCGGTGATCAGCTAGAGAACCCGGGGGAACAGCATGAAGCTTCGACAGGGGAGGTTTAGGCTCGAGATCAGGAAAAGGTTCTTCACCCAGAGGGTGGTCAGGCACTGGAACAGGCTCCCCAGGGAAGTGGTCACCGCACTGAGCTTGAGTGAGTTCAAGAAGCCCCTGAACAATGCACTCAGTCATATGCTCTGATTGGGCTGGTCCTGTGTAGAGCCAGGAGCTGGATGCGATTATCCTCACGGGTCCCTTCGAAGTCGGGAGATTCTATGGTTCTATGAAATAGCCCTCAAATATAGCTTTAGGACCTTCAAGTACATTTTTGAAAAGGAAGGGCAGAAAGAATCAATGAACAGTATTAAAATAACTATTAAATAATGATGTGTTATGTATCTTACAAATTACAAGTATATGGTTTTCTCACCCCCAACAAATGCCTGTTACACAGACTGTTGTTCGTAATCTGCTACACCAGTGTTAGTTGCAGAGCAGGTCTCAATTTAGCACAGTATTAGTCCTTCTGAAAGGCTCACAAAGACCCATCATGCCCTGAGAATTGCCTGCAGTTTTATGAAATAAAAGAATGAATGTTCTGATCATTGGAGACAATACCAGCAAATGGAATGAACTGCTGTAGTAAAAACAGATTCAGACACTGATCTTTCCCCTTGTGTGCTCCTAAGCACATTCTATTTAGCACACAATTCCACTGAAATGCATCTGTTCCAGAAGGGGAACATGGAAACAACATGTTATTTTTAATGGGCAGGTATGAAGGAATTAATGGTTCAGCTGAAGTTATGAAAAACTTCAAACTCAGATGGAATACTGTCATTCAAAAATAACTAGATGACCAAAGCACTACAATTCACGCAATGCTTTCACAAAAGATGCAACATGAATTTTAAGAAGCTGACATCATTAGGATTCATCTGTTTCCTCCCTGTTAACAATCAGTGATATTCTGAAGATGTCCTGAGAGTGACACTCTGGAGCTCTTATTACCTGGTAATCTGCATTTCTGGACTAACTTTCCAGCTAACTCAATGCACACGATCACAAGTGTACGAACAGCTGTAAAACTGTAGGAACTAAGTTGTTAAAGGCGATAGTGAATGCAGAAACAAAAGACTGAAAGACTCTGATGTATGTATGAGAATGCCATGGCATGTATCACTAAAAGTAGTGTATTTGAATAACAACAAAACAGAGTATTAAATATTCACTGATATAGCTAACCCAGTGGGGCAGGAACTTGAGGAAAAATTATATTTAATTATCTGGAGTGCTAGAAAATACAGCCATGGAAGGGAAACTAAGCAGCTATCCTCAGTGCTTATGTAGCAATTAGAAAGTCGTTGGTTGGAGGTACACAATGGCATAATACTTCCATTTCGTGGGGACAGAGAAAGACAAGGTTTTTCAGCATGGCTCTGGGACACTTCCAGAACTGTTTCTAGTTCTTCCTACTCTTTCTTCATGAAGGGAAAGCCCTTAGTGTCGTATTGGTGAAAAATGGTGATGAATCTCCACAAATTCCAGTTGCAATTCAAATTACGCAAGTTGTCACATAAAGATGAAATGTTGCTTATGACAACTGTCTCGCCCACCTACAGCAGTAAGACCGTTGCATTTCCTTTCTTCAGGCTTTGAAAAGCTGTGATAGAACCAAACTGTTGGCTGGTAACCTGTTTACGATTGGGGTAAGGCCTTGAAACCCTGTACAGTACAGACTGAATGATCTCATCTCACGCAGCTATTACTTAAGGCAAGCCACAGTGTGGTGTTGGTTTACATCTGTCCCACACTGTGAATGGTATCTTAAAGGGAAGTGGTTTAGTGGTAAGCAAGTGGCTAAGTCAACCCGTAAATGTGTACGAAAAGTGAATAATCTCTATTTACCTGATGTGCTCTTGACTTTACCACAGAGTAGTCTAGAAATTGCTTTTAAAAACAACATGAACACCTAACCTTTGGAATATCCAGTGGCAAGGGAAGAGAATGGAATGTATGTGCTGACCCTTCAAGAGGTTCAAATCAACTCCTACGAGAATTCTTCTTTCTTAGACCCTGCCCTCATCTTTTCTGATAAACACGTATCTGAAGTATTCTTCCAGGGTACTAGCTGTGGGTATAGAAACATCAAAAGCGTAGCCAGTAATGACAAAGCAGGTCAAAAGATGACTGAAAGTGCAAGTATAGAAACATGCAGGATATATTAGAAACCAGAAACAGAATTTAGAAACAATAAAGGAAACAGAAAACACAGAAGAAGATATTCAGGAAGACAATGTGTAATAATTGAAAGGTGGAAAAAAGCAGTATCGGGAACAGACTGAAAATACTACCACTATAAAAACACAGGGGGAAACTCTCATCGTAAGATGAGAGGCTTATGCAAGCTATGAATGAAGAACACGTGTGACATACTGACACATATGCTCACAAGAGATCTGGTGGACAACAAACTATTTTGGTTTATACATAACGTCAGAAGAGATTACTAAGGCTCACCAAGCCAATGGGCACTGGGTGCTTAATTCTGTCTTACTGCCTTGTGAATCCCAGTAGTAGGTTTTAAGCATAATGTTTTCTTGTTTTGTGACAGCAATTCAAAGCTGGCAAATTTTCTTTGGTTTTTTTTTGCTAAACATACACATCACATATTTGAAACATTGTTTCTTTAGTTTCTGCTAATTGGTTTTACTGGACTTACCTACCCAAAAAAACTCTACTTGCAAGTATATGAGAGGCTCTCCTAAAGACTCACATACAGTGATTCACAATTCTAATTTAAAATAAATTTTGCAGAAATCCATAGTATGTACTGTAATAGAGTATAGTTAAAGTCATCAAATCTGCAATAACTCATGTTAAACTGCTAAATGTGTTCAGCTTGAAAAATAACCAATCAACTAGTACATTTATCTTTTGCAACGCAATGCACTAGCGATTTGCTTCTATAGCTGCTTAATGAATTATTTCCTACTATTTTTAACCGTACTCAACAAATCCACTATGGTGACAATTTCATTAAAACTAGGTGAAAACTATGGTATTCAATACAATCTGATCTGAAGTAGCATCAGTTGATTACTTCCTACTTTGGAGAGGAAGTAATTCTGTTTTTATCCTCTAAGGCAAGCACACAAAATACATACATTTATTTCAACTTTAAAAACAGTATCACATCTGTTGTGCAAACAAAGTTAGGACCTACAAACACAAGAAATTCAAAGCATAAAACAAGCTCTGCTTCACCTTCTACTCATGCTTACTACTTATTTCAGCATGGAAACAATATGAAAGTATATTGTCAGTAACATGCCTCTGAAATTTTCTTTTCACTATTTATGCACCCTGAGGTTTCTCCACTTTAAGTAATATTCTCTTTGTTTCCTTGCCACTAAAAACCGAAATGCAGTATGGTGTCCTTGGGAACAGTGAGCATCCAGACAATACAAGAGAGTGGCCACTGTGCTTTGCACCACTCCACACCAAAATATGCATGCACAAATGACAAAAATGACAGTTTGGGAAGGTAAGCAGCTCCACAGGGCAGCAAACTGCATAGGACAACAGGCACCCTGTGCACGGGGCAAATGAAGCAGGCAAAGAACATAGTGTGGTGATAGTATTGGAGCAAATCTGAGAAGACCTATATCATGCACCTGTAGCTCTTCAGCTGCCCCAACTGCATCACCAAGATACTAATACGTCTGTCTTGATTAAGTATCATATGAAGTGTTGCACTAGATAAGAACATCCCTTTCCATCATTCATTTCTTCAAGAACAGATGAGAAATTTTATTTGAGCTACATGCTACATTACTTGAGTAACCGAATTTCATGGAGTCAATCTCCAGGCAGTCCTCGGATCCCAGTGTTAAATTTCGTAGTGCTAGTTTAGCAGGTCGCCACCCCAAGAAACTAAAGGTGGTGTAACATTTCACACATAGTTTAGTCATAAACACATTTTTATTATTGTTGATCTATAGCAGACAGGGTTTAAGTTAAAGGCCTTTTCTTGTTGTCTTCCTGGTACTCATGTTCTTTAAAGTTTAGGCTTTGTTTGCATAGAAGAAAGGCACTTCAATAAAATACAAGAATCCTTGCTTAGTACTGTTTATCTCACTATCAGAACTGCAAAAGCAATCTGTCAGGGAAAAAGGGAAAATAGGAGTTCTGAGCACTATAATTTTTATTAATTGGATGGACATCTACCTTTATTGCTCTTCCCGATATCCACTACTCTCACACTACATGAAAGTGTTTTTGTCCAGCTTTCATTTGTGAGTGTACGTCAGAAGACAGTAAGGGTTTGAACTTGTATAACAAAAAAACCCCGACACCAGTGATTAACTATCCCTAGTTAGAATCTTACTTTCAGACTTCACATGATCACAGATTGTCATTCTGTGAAACACACAGAGACATAATTCTAAACCAGACGTATGACACTCCTTAAAGTATCCTCTGAATTCAATTTCCTAAGTGTATATTCAGGTATGTTCGTGCTGTCTATGCATACAAACACGTACACAGACAGACAGCGTAAGAAACCAATAAGAAAAAATTACTTTGTTAGAAATAGAAAATGATATATAGTTTTTTGTAGCCACCATGTACTTACTATTTAGTTGAATCTGATAACTGATACTCCCGTCGTCTATCATAACACTCCTGAATTCCAGGGTCATTCCACAAGCTTCTTATTGCATCTACGTATGGGTTCTCAAAAGTGGACACCTTCTCTACGTCGACTTCTCGAACTAACTGTGCATGAGCCTAAATTAAAACAAACAAAACAGTAATTTCTATGTTTGCAGACAGCTTATATACAGTGAACACGACTAACTGGATTAATTTTTCTTATTGCACATATCACTGTGAATATGCAATTTGAAAAATCAAGTACCATGAAGAAGGCTGTGAAGATGGAAAAAGGAGACAACCATTACAAAATGTTTCAGAAATGAGGCAGAAAAAAACTTTTCCTTTTTTAGGGAAAGTATATAGATCTCAACATGGATCAGCATATTATTTACCTTTCATGCTAAAAGACACTGTTAAGCAGAACACCTACCATCCATTCTACCAACTGAACCTGGGACACTTGGACAACATTAAGATGGAAAAGACAGTAAATCCCCAAAATATTCAAAGATGGATATCTTATCAAAATCAATATTCATGCCAACAAACTTAGTGATGGTGTAGGAAGGAAATGGTAATATTGATTTATTGGGGAAGACGTTAAAGTAAACGGTGTATGAATGAGAATAAATAAGAGTACTGAGTAAATTATGAATAACTGATGATAGTGTGTTCAAAGAGAAACAGTGCTAAATATGATATTATGACAGAAAGTGAATTAATGAACATACATATGGAACCTTTTTTCAGACTATGCTTAATCAATCCAGTATTATTTAGATGCAATGGATGAAGTATTCATGTTAAAAATTGCATTTAAATAACCTCATTTTAAAGAAAGCTTTCATTTTTAAGTTTTCAGGTAAAATCTTTGAGTATCTAAAACATACTTTTTAAATGATAATCAGTTAACTGACTTGATATATTTAGACTCAGGGTAGCTGAGAGAATGGAAAGGAGGGAAGGGATTTGCCTTTCCGAGAGACTGATAAAAAAATATTCTTCATGTTACCACAAACACAACAGGAGTTACTACTAAAAAAGAAAAGCAAGGTTATTACTAATTGTCTCTAGTTTCAATTTGTGCTATAAATTAAGGAACGCTCTTAAAAAGGAATGTCTAAAATAGGGAGTTGCTAATACAAAATAATCCCTAATAAATCCATCACCCTCCTCAATACTTAAAATTTAATTAAAGCCTATGGAGTCAGAACTATGAAAGAAATATAGTAAAATTATTTCTAATTTGTCCTGGAAGTATTATGTACACATTTCAGTAACAAATACATGTATGTATGTCGCTATGTAGAGATATATACTCAGGCAAACATGCACACACAGAGAAGATAACAGATGAAAACTTGGTCAAGCAAAAAACCTGAGGAATTCAACTCTCAATCTAGTCTGCATTTGAGGTGAAGACACAAACCTTTTTCCATTTTAAATTAGGTGAAGGTACACTGAAAGGAAAGTTCTTGTTATTTTTAATGGATTAATCCTGTTCACACACATACAATCACCACTCTCCTTTTTCGACAGTCCATAAGAATGATGCTACTGCTCGTTACTTAACAAAATATTATACTTGCAACTGCTGTTTACTCAAGAGGAAATAAAATCCTCCAAGCTCAATGTGAAAAATGTCTGTCTTGGAGAATATATGTTCTCCTTATCTCTGTTGTCAGAACCCAAATCTCCAAAGTTCTAGAAAAGGGTATTTTCTTCCATATCGTGTCTACTGTCTGGACAAGTCACAAAGGGTCCCTTACCTTCTCACACCAAATAAGAAGAAACATTTTTCTGCTAAACACAAGTCAATTTTCTTGTGAAACGGGATAGTATTTTTTTTAAATTATCTTAAATCTTCTCAAGCTCAGTTCTGTATTCTACTGCCCTTCCATACTTGCAAAAGAATGATGCCCTGAATATTTTCCCACAGCTTGTGACAAACTGATAAAAATATATTCAGATATTGATTCTTCTTTTTTTTGCACTTGACCTCTGAAATCATAGCCAACTGATATCAAAATGCTAACAGTGCTAAAAGACCAACTTACTATTCAACAGCTTTGATCTGAAATCTGCCATAACAGAAGTATTTCTCCAACAGTTTCCTAAACATTCTTTAACAGGTGCTCAGGTATTTTACATTGGTAGAAGAGAAAATCTTAAAATGTAATTATTCTATAGTAATAAATCTATATAGGTAACTGGATAAAGTTGGCCAAGACTGCATTGTTTTATTTATTAGTTCTGTATATTCTGCCACACAATTAATATGACTTTGCACTATATAACAAAACTTGCAAAACAAACCACGATATATGCCAAGAAGTTGCATCCATTGAAAAATCTATTCAGCTTTTTAAAAAGAAACAGCATTTCCCCAGTGAAAACTGCTTCTGTTTCCCTGGGATTTGCTTGGACAAACTCATGCCAGTTTGCACCCTACTGATACACAGCTCTTCATATCAGTGCTGCTTCTCTTCAAAAAGTAATGCCCCTTCACATACATTTCAAATCTTTATCAGTCCTCAGTTATGCCTTCTTGTTCCCAGAGGTACTGTACTTTCCTGTAAAAAATCACATTTTCTTTCTCTGAGAGTCTTTGTCAGGCAACATCCTTTGCTGGCTTCTAATTCCTAGTGGCAGTGACAGATGAAAATGTAGGATGGCATCTATTGGCTCAGTTTTTCTCTCATTTGCCCTGGTACAAGTCAAAAGTAGTGAAGCCTTGTGAGTTGGAGAAGCATAAATTTAATGCAGAAGAACCAATCATGCATTATGTGTGGTGCTGCTGCTAACTACTGGTTTTAGTTTCCTTCCACTAAGATAAAAAGCTAATTTGGAACATAACTATTGATATTGGCACTCAAACATGAAAAAAATCTAATGACTCACCATTAATCTAATTTATGCAACTATAAAGGTTATTTAGTACTTCTTAGTCTTTACTAATCCTTTACCTCAAACCCGACATTACTGGGGGGGGGGTGGGGAACGGGACATGGGACGGACGACATACAACAGAAAAAATAAAAAAAGTTGTCAAGCTTGTTGCCCCTGAGAAAATTGTATCTTCTTAGAAGTCTCTCTTTTGGGACAGCAATAATTGTTAGCAAAGCATTAAAACAAAAAAATCCCAAATGACAGACCAAACTTAAGGATTCTACAAGCAGCACCAAATCAAAACTGGTCATTAAGATGCAACTACTAGTTCAGCTGTAATGTTCCACAAAAAAACCCTAGATGGTGTAGATGACTTTTCATGCCAATATACTGTTGACATCAGCACTCACCATTTTCCATGGCCTTCTGGGAATACAAGAATACTTGTAACAATTTCCACATTATTTGCTAGAAATCTTGTAAACACTGACTCAATTCTTTTTTAGCAAATCACACCTCTCCTAAATTTAAAAGCTGCCTCATTGATTTTTTAGAAGTATTAAAAAAATGATTCCAGAACAAGAGAACTGGAATTTTTGGAAACAGTATTGGATTCTGAAACCAGGAAATCTGTGCTGGAGGAGATACCAAAATAGCTATCATTTGTACTTCTTCATTCCCCTCAGAAACTACAGACAGTATTAAAGCTAATTCTGAGCGTGAACAGTGTTATAGTCTTATGCTATTCTTTCTAGCAATACTCTTCTCACCACAACCCATCAATAAGAAGTGTATTTATTTAATCTCTAGGCTTCATCATGTCCATTTTCTATTTATTATCTTGATAATTTTTGAGAGCTCTGAAAGCTTTTTAGGGACTAACCAGGCCAGCCAAAGGATTTGGTCTCATATTCTTCCTGCATGCAAATCAACCATTTTGAGTCTTACAACAATCAACGTAGCACGGAAAAAGGTTCATATTTTTATATTTCTTTTTATATAGTCTGTGTAATTTTTCCAAATTACCACTCCAACCAAACATAATGATTTATATGAGGGAGATGAGGCAGAAATGCACAGTCTCTGTCAAAAGAAATTCCTCTGGGATTGTAAATCCATTGGAGAAAGCAATATGCTTGAGACACAGCAGGCAAGGTTGCTTTGTATCAGTGGTCTCCGTGTAGCTGATTTTAAGGAGCCCATTTAAAGAATTGCTTTGCATGGGAGGGAACATCTGTTGTGTAAAAGGATTTCCCCAACAAATCAGAAAAAGCCTGTGGCTGTAGTGCTTGGCTGCAAGCAAATAAACGATCAAGTGGAGTGATATTAGTTAGGTCTGGATAGTATAGTTTACAAAAAATTGCAAAAATGAGAGTGACGGCACATGATCAGATCCAAGCAGTCCAGGAGCTGAACCGAAGTCATTACAAAGATGTCATCATAACTGTGGATTTGTCTCTTTTGTGAAGAAAAGAAAATAGATCTTGACAATGCAGCTTAAAAGCAGAAATGATTATTTATGCTATCTAGCTCAACATCATGAGTCATTTACATATTCAGACCCTGGTGGCTTGTAACCTCGAAGTGTGGTTCATAGAAATACCTTGCCTTATAGGGCTGTATAGCAAGATGTGCTGCTCCGGAGACTCCTGCAAACCTGCAGATACTTGAAGCAGGTATAATATTCAAGCAGAATAATACTACGCTATTTCACTGTCTTGAAAACTGGACAGTTGGGGGACAGGATCCTTAAGATGTCAGAAAGCAGCACCTTCTGATCTGATAATCAGTCCAAGGTAGGAGAGGGTTTTTACAAACTGTTTTTTATGGGCTACAATGTAAGATGTCTGTACAGACAATATTGCTTCCCTTGACCAACTTTAGAGTGTAGAATTGACTAGGGTACACAGAAACAAGGCTTCATGGTATGCTGTCCCAAAGAAATGTATTTGAATTAATAAAGCGTGCTATGAATTGCTGGAACAAGGCTTGGTGCAATGCTAATCATCCTTCAGTTGCTGACAAAGGTTAATAGGGCATCAAAATACCTAAATCAGAATTTGTCACCCTTTCCTGTTTCACATTCTAACCTTTGAAAAGAAAAAAATAGCATAAGGTCTTTGAAAAATAATTCCACAGACATGTAACAGAATCTTAAAAAAATGAATCTGTATGAAGAATTTTTTTGTTACTGGTTATTGTCTGTAAAAAGCCTAGGATAATGAACTCTAACTCATGGCTTACGGGCAATATAATGAAATGATAAGGATTTTAAAAAGTTATCTTGTGACTTGAGTTGGAAATTAAATCCATTAAAAATGTATCATTAAACACTAGTTATAATACTTTTATACATCTAAACACTGGCATAACAGATGTCTGCACCTATGAGGTTTGGGTTTTTTGTCTTGGTGTGGGGTTTTGTTTTGGTTTTGTTTTGGTTTTCAGTAGGGCTCAGAGGAAGCTTAAGGAAGTAGCTGAATAAATAAGAACTTTATTTGTACACTGCAGAGTCCTGATTTTTCTTGCTGTCTTACTTACTTTCAAGCTCCACCAGACATGCAAAACAAACACTAAGTCACCACTGCAGGGCTGCGACCAGAATATTCAAGCAACCTTTTATTGAGGACTGCATCAAAACTTCTATATAGACAATACAAAAAGCTTGTGAAACTTAGATTTTTAAAGGTCACACTATCGCTATAGTCCTTCTTGGAAAAAAAGTTATTTTAATAACACAGCAAGAGAAAACACAATGAAACAACTTGTTGTCACTGTAGCAGATTCTCTCACAAGCGTTAGAGACACGTGAGTGATGCCAAAGCAGGAGACAGGGGAGATTAGGCGTACAGTCAGAACACAGAATCCAGATCTGCATAGACGTCCTTTGTTGGACTTATTCTACTATTCTATCCTGAAGTTTCTGATCCTCTTTTTATAAACAAAAGGTTTTGATAGCAACAAAATAAGATTTTTCTGATGTCATGCAGAAGAGTAAAAAGTTATCTTCCTCTCTGATAACTAATTCAATGAATAACTGTTAAAACATTAGCTGGGTTAAAAAATTAGGCATATAAAACTACAGTTTCCCTTCATGAAACATGAGATGCTCTCCTATGAGATGGAACATATGTGCTGTTTATTTAGGGAAAGGAAAGCTATGGGATGGTGCAATTACAGCCACACAGTCTAGATACTGTTTAGAAGTAAATAGATCTCAAGAGCCTAAAGCTAACACAGACCTATTCTGCTGTGGATGGCAAATTATAGTATGGGGCAACAAAAGGGTGTGATTGTTTTTCTACTTGCTGTTCAGCTTTTCTATTTTCCACATATAAACTTCAGGTTGCCTGGCTATCATTGGCTATCACTGTTAAGCTGTTGCCTAACAAAAGCCACACGAATACATAAACACTAACATTACCACTACTTTGATAGAATAATTCCATGTAACTGTCCGAATTAACACTTCTACCACTGTTCACCCCTTCCCTCTCAAAAGCCTATACCGACTGTAATGCTTTCATCAACTGAAACTGCTTCTTCAGCAAACACTTCTGGCAATCAACCTCTGCAGAACAAACTAGGTTTTCAAAACAAAGGAGAATACAGAAAAACATGGAGAAAAAGAGAAATGAAGTAGCCATAAGCCATTCCCTCTCTACCAAGAGGACAAAGAGGCAGATGAAGTAAAATGAATCAGTCTTGCAGTGAGCTTAGGAAACCTTAACTGTTAAAGCCTCCGGCATTTCTTCCTCTATGAAATAGGCAAGGTTTTGGACATTCATTCTGATTTTCTCCATAGGAATTCCAAGCAGAATAATTTACAAGGCAACTCTGGTAAAAGACTTCATAACTCCCCATTTAATATGATAAAAAACTTCACGAATTCATGTCTCTAAAAACAAATATTACCTTTTAGATTTTTTTTTATTATTATTATATAACATAGCACTTTAACCTAAAGATCTCAAAACACTTCACAAAGGCCTTCGGTACCACTAACTGCAGTTACATAAAGTTGTCACAACCCACAAGTCAACCATTTCCAATGTGAAAGTGTAACCATATTAATGTTCAATTAACAGCAACTACTGCTAGATTATTATTACATTTGAGACTAAAATTTGTTAGTCTTTTTCTCATGCAGGAGAAAGTAATAGTTACCTTCAAATGGTAACTACTCATAGGTATTTCTATTGAGGTTACTGAGCGAGTACAAAACCTGATGTCTCTACATCACAGGTCACTGGAGCGTTAAATAGCATACTGTACGATGTTACCCAGACGCTCATACGCAAACACACACGCACGTGCCTCCACACATCCCCAAGTAAAAAAAATACACTTTGCCTAAACTAAATGGTTCTGTAGAAGAAGAAACAAATAAGAATCTAACTTTCCTTCAAGTAACAGGTTTCACCAGTTTAGCATAGCTTTCTAGAGCCAAATAATTCAAGCCCAGTTTCCTAACGTACAAATTGTCCTTAAAAGGGTTTGAAGGACAAATGAAAAATTATTTTGTTGCAAGACCCAGGAAACTTCCCCTACTGAACCAAAGACACTGCCTTTTATCTTGCTAATAGTATTTATTTTTTCCTTTTGTCTGTTTTTCAGTTTTGGTTGTTCTTCTCTGCTCCAAAGAAGTTTTTAATTTTGCTACAATGTGCTCTTTAAGTGCACTGTTTAATTTTAACAGAATAATTTGGGAACAATACATCTCTAGAATGGGAAAAAGGGTAATTCTGAGGCAGAATTACATATTCTTACCACTCCTTTTACCCAAAACACAGTAGAATTATACATCTTCCAGCAGATAAGGTGACATTATTGTGCACCCTAGTAGCTAAAGGGGGCCTACACGAAAGCTGGAGAGGGACTTTTTACATGGGGATGTCGTGATAGGACGAGGGGTAATGGCTTTAAACTAAAAGAAGGTACATTTAGATTAGATATAAGGAAGAAGCTTTTTATGATGCAGGCAGTGAGGCACTGGAACAGGTTGCCTGGAGAAGCTGTGGAGGCCCCAAGCCTGGAAATGTTCAAGGCCAGGTTGGATGGGGCTTTGGGCAAGCTGGGCTAGTGTAGGGTCTCCTTGCATCTGGCTGGGGGTTGGAACTAGATGATCTTTGAGGTCTCTTCCAACTCAAACCATTCTATGATAAGATGTAACGTTCATTCGGCCCAAACACAGCACATACAAAAAATGTGGACTGTCATGTGTTTTTAAACCCTATACTAGTCACACGAGAACACCCAATGAAGCCACATAACTTTCACATCCTGATATTGTCAGGGTTGGGAAGGACCGGGATTTAAGACTTAGGAAAATAATATTTCTTCAATTTATTTTTGTAGTAACAGGAAAATGATTGGAATTCTTGAAGCTACGTGTAGGATCAGGATCCTACACCATCTACTTCAAGAGGGAAACATAATTGCTGAAAAAGATCTTGTACTTCAGCAGTATTATTAAGAAAAAAGGCTTCACTCTTTCAAGACTCTGCTCCCTGGGGCTGCAGGACTACATTAATGGTGTTTAGGATTGTACATGACCTCCTTTCTGTCAATGAGTTGACATTACTCATTACTACTACAAAGTACTTGCTTTCTTTAGCTGTTTTTAAATTAAGCTGGGTTTTACTAATTTACTCAAAGTATTATTTTTGCTTATCACAGTGGTTAACTATGGGGACAACAGTAGTTAGCTCAGGAAAAAAACCACTTGATGCCAAATACCCATTTCATCTTTCCAGTTATAGGAGGAAGTAAATCAGTCATCTTTTTTTCTGTAAAGCAGCATCAGTCTTCAGAATGACACATTAGCCATATTTCTTAGGAAAAGCTTCATCAACCAAAAAGGCATAAAATACTAATGTTGCTTTCTCTCTTCTGTCACCTTTGTATGGAGCAAGAATGTCCACAGAGCATCCCAACATCTTCGAAGTCAGAAGCCTGGCCTGTTGTCTTCTCCTGGGAAATTCATGACCCCATACAAAATGGAAGGATAAAAGAGCCAAAAAGCACAGCATGTTTTTCAATTGCCTGATTCATGATAAATACGTAATGTCAGGAAAACCACTCCAAAGAATGTTACAGGAAAAGACACAGATCTTTTTTTCTCTTTATTTTGTTAGCTTATTTATTTACATGTTCCACTCCTCTGAAAAGCAGGTATCACCTCAGGAATGGAGTACAGGGGATAAACACACCAAAAGCCTGATTTTGCCTCAGGCTGCTGTTGTCCCATAACTGAACTAAACTACAAGTCAGAAATTGCGATCAAGTCTGAAATGTCTTTCAAAAAAGACTGCAATATGATTTCAGACCCAGTTGACAGTCAGATAATGAAAACCTGGATTAAACAGCAGAAACTTTAAGAAATATGTAATCTGCTTGCCTCCAAATGCCTGAAAACAACGGCTGTTTTGTGAAGCACCTAGAAGACAGAACTCATTTTAGTGGACCAATAGACAATGAACGCGAAGTACAGTGAAGAACTATCTTATTGTTTCATTATATTGTTATTTATTTTAATGATTAAAAAACACTCACCACCTAGCTTTGTTCCTTATCAACCTTTTGAACCTCATCAACACACTTAGAAACGGAAAGATACTAAAATAAATCTAATAATATCACTCTCCTTATGCAATGTCTTTAGCTTCTGGATCATACTATATAACACAAAAAATATGAATGAAAGCTAAATTTTCAGTCTCATGCATGAAGCAAGTTCAATTTTTCTACGGCAGTTATTTTTAAAAAGCTGGCACCTATCTGAACAGCATTATTTAGTAAGTTCATTTCCAAGAACTGTATGTGCAAATACCCAAAATTACAATGTAAAAAAAAATTATGGAAAATCTCAGAACAGAGATTTGAAGGGCTCCGGATTCAAAACGTTTATAACTTAACTGATAGCTAAATGGCTCCCTGCCCATTCTACCACCCATGCAATTTCCTTGTATTTATATTACTATACTAAAATGCAGATGCAACTGTAAGTGTTCATAAACACAAATTTTATATGTTCGGTGCCTAAATATCATGCCACAATTTACATTAAACTTCTCTAATTTAGAATGTTTTACATTTTTCTAAAACACACTAAGACATTTAGTTCACCTATGTACCCCAAAATCTCAGCTACAGAAAGACAATGCCACAGCAACTTCCAATAATCCCAGTGATTTCTGGTAGGTTGAACTCAAATGCATAAACTAAAGACGCATACTGGAACACTTATAGAGTCAGAAAGCTGTAGCTGCACATCAGTATGTGCTACAGTCTTTTATATGTAATGCAGCCAGAGGATCACAAAACCTGTCAGAGCAGCACCTTTCTCACCATGGCTCTGCTTGGAACGTGAAAATATACACAACGATGCAGATGACACAATGGGAGAAATAAGGGTGTATAACAGCTTCTTCACTCTTTCACAATCAAAGGGTGAAATGCCAGTTGGGTGACTTGAAATCCATTAGAATTTCAGACTAATTTACACAGAGCCATTTTATTGCAAACAAGCACGCACACGCAGAGTTCTAGTCCATAATATGACATGTAATATCATCAATATAGTGCCAATATACTATACCGCACACTATCAGTAAGTTTTACTATACTCCTGACATAATATATTCCAACAATCTTGGTATCTCTCTGCCCAAATGGGGTAATTTGTGGACTCTATAATCTCCTGAGGAATGCTCTCACTCAGCTGATCAAATGTTTGCAACACAACACAAACCCTCAAACGAAAACAGTGCATACATGTTACACACTACGATTATAGTATTACACTGACTTCTCACCAGTAAGCTGTCCTTTAATAAGAAGCAATACATCAATGTCCTGCTTTCAGCAAGATATGGACTAAGCAAGGGGTAGCTCTGCAGGCAAATTCTTCCATGAGGATGGGAAACTGTATGCAATTTCTGAGGAACTGCTCTAAAAATCTTCTCACTCCACATTGCTAGAAAGGGATATGTAACTGTAGTATGCTGGAGAATTTCTTCTGTGTCATGGAAGTCTTAATTACCACAGTATCTCCAATGCTTTGCTCAAGTCTGGTGTATCAGGCATAGAGTGCCATTCCAGATATAGTAGCTTTCAGAGACTTCAGACTTGATGAAAATTACAGGTATACATTTGTTTTTCAAAACCAAAATGAAATTGAAATGTGTTTCATTTGAAAAATTTGAAATTTGACTACATGTAGTTACTAACATCACAGTGATTTCTAAGTATCTTTTATTCTCTGTGCTCCTGGCTTGAGAAGAAAGAGCAGCTAAAGGCAAAATCTGTCATTGGAAGGGACAGGGGGAACTTCTCACTCTCTCTCTTGGCTACACAAGATCTAAGCTCTACAGGAGACAGCTCAATATCTTCTCAATTGCCCTATGTCTTCTCTGATAACAGAGGTGAAAGAGAGAAACAGAAATTTCAACTTCAGTTTTTAGTTACTCATTTTCACCTTGCCTTTTTCACTAGATCTAGTTGCTTCATTTTTAGATATAAAATAAAATATGGTCTATATAGTACCAGATCTATTTAACAAAAACAATTGGATCTTTTATCCTCCTTTTTAGAAGTTTCATATTCTAAGTCTTCAGGCAGATCCTGGAGATTTCTAGGGGACTTATGGCTACTTCCTTTTTTAGGTAACATTTTTTACGAGGTCAGGTCATTTTATGCATTAGAAATTTGCTTGTAATTACTTATAGGTTGTTACATTAATTAAATACTGCCATGGCTAGGAAAGCTGAGCTGGAAGATGACATGCGTGTCTAAAAATGGAACAGAGCATTGCAAAGACCTATTCAAAAAACCATCACACTTAATATTTACTCTTGAGTGTGTGCATGTTATGTTTGCAATAGATTATAAATTCGGCACTTTCACATCTCCTCTTGGTAATAAATGTAGCGCCTTCTACACACTAGTCCTGAAATTGCACAGCTAATGATTACCTTCCTGACACGTGCTGTAAAAATCTGCTATTTTTGCTGTTGTGTAGCCCAGAAACAGAAAGTACTTTACTCACTGGTCAACACATTTATTTTGCAGAGTTGGACGAATTCTGCTGCTGACTTTCAGAAACCTCTTTACAGATCAACCAACAGTCCTGTCCTTTCAAGCTGCTTTAGCAACTAACCTCCAAATAACTGTTTTTGTCTTGTTGGGAGACTAGATATTCTGCCCTGAAATTGCTCAAGATAATGTGCCTCAACATCCAACTCCATCACATTAACTTCTGCTAAAATACTTTTTTTTTAAAAAATGTACATGGAATTATATTCTAATTACGAACAGTACCTTCCATTTCTTTAATTACAGAATTCCTTTATATACATCCCTAATACTGCTTGATTAGGACAGTATAACATTAGTTCAGCACGTGCAGTTTGTTTTCCAGGCTTTGCCTAATTTTGCTTTGAAATAAACACAGTGATAAGTAAAATACAGGGCATGTAAGTAAAGAGAGATCCAGAGCACCAGACTGCAAAGTTACTTTACTACTAGTTGTAAAAATTAAATGGATCCAGAACATCATGCTTTGACTTTTTTTCCAAATTTTACTTTTACTGCCAAATTTTCAAGTTTTCAGCTGCTGTCAGAATTCTAGGATTCACACCTTGGTTGAGATAAATCCTTAAGATTCCCTTCCTTAAGAAGCAGTGGAAGATACCTACTGAAGTTTTGAAATAGTTCAAAAAAATTTTTTCATTTTTTAAAAAAAGAATCTGGAAACCAGAAGGGGTAAAAAAAAAAACCAAAACCAAATTCAACTGCAGTCTCTCTATAGTGACTTCCCAAGAAGCTAGGATAAATCAATGACATTTTTAACTAGTCCATCTCCTGCTTTCCATGCATCACAGCCTTTAAGAGCTTTGTACCAAGCTTCATGTCCTAGTGCCTATGCACCTGTTTTTCAGTAACAGTGCTCAATAACAGTATCACAAATAATGGCAATTTTTTTCTGCAGTAATACTTTTGTATTGTGGTACAGTAGGATTTATCAAAGAGAATGTTACAGAAACATGGACATGCTCAAGTTTTCACTCTATTTTCAGGCAAAGTAACTGGCTGTATTTCACAATCCCGCAAGAATCCACTACCTCAGTCAGCCATTGCAATACAACAGTAAGTGCATTTAAAAAAACCAAAAAGGACAGTGTTTCAGTATGTGAATTCTTCACTTAAGAAGCATACAGATGCACAGAACTCCTGCTGAGCCTCACTCCTGTACAAAGCCTGAATGAGTCCTGCATTACAGATCTTTTTAAGGAGCAGAGGAGTAACAGCTGTGCTTGGCTTCATCGATTCAAAAAGCTAGAATGGAAAAGTTCACTCTTCACAGAGTAGGGGTTACAGCCATTTGATTCAAGCAGTTCAGAAATTCAGTCATCCCATCCACCTGCCCACACAAAGGACTGCAGAAGTTTCACTGCATTTACAGTCTAGAGAAGAACCTATGGAGAACATAGGATGGGCACAGAGAAACGAACAGCAGGTTCTTTTTAAGGGAATCATGTCATCATATCTCCATTTCAATTCAGAAGATATAGTACTACATGAAAAAAACACTGTACAGAATTCTATCATATGAAAAGTTCACAATTACAATTTGTAAGTTAAAAAAAAAAAGGCACTGTGAAGAAAAGCGTTTTGCCTCTGTATATTCAAACCACACTTCCTCCTATTTTTAAAGGAGGAGAGTGCCCTCTGCTGACTAACATGTAACAGCAAAGGCAGTTATTTCAAACGGGTATTTCTAGAAGTATCAGAGGACTGGGAGGGTCCCTTTCAAAATAATGAATGATTCCAGCAGGAATTTTCCTCTGCAAAAATTGCAGCTAACTTAAATGGTTGCATTTGTGTGTTGTCCAACCAAGAAGACTTTCTAAACAATTACCTCATTTCTTGGAAGTAAACTCTGAAAATCAGCTTCAGACTTAGCATAGGCATGTGAAGCTACATGATACACTATCACCTCCTTCTTTCAGGTGCTTCCGTTCATCCCTTTACACCTAGAGTAATGAATTGGCAGGACCGAAGTATGGGGGCAACAAGTAATCTCAGATGAAGACCTGTTGTTTATAACGGTCATACAAGAATTAATTTAACTCCAAGATCTTTAAAAGGTAGCAGCCCAACTCTATTTTCTCTAGAGAAACCACAGACATAGTACACCACAGTGATGAGTAACTTTTTGAAACATGCCTTGAGGGAGAATTATAAAAAAGTTTTACACCATGTGTGACCTAAGAAAGCAATAGCTTCTTTATAAATTAGGTACAATCTTCTCATTCTTAGAAATATACTGTATTTCTGCTGATTCAAATCAGATGCCAAGAAGACCCCATTTAAAGAAGGACAACAAAGCACTGCTTACACCTCTTTCAAGGCTTCAGGCAAAAGACCAGTCTCCTGAAACACGCTGCCAACTTCTATCACTAGGAAGGAGGAAGAAAAACCAATAAAACACGTCTTTCCTATACATAAATTACACAGTCAAGTTTTATAAAAATAAGAGCTTGAAAAGCTTTTTCCTTTGCTGCCTGGTGTGCGGCAAACTGATTCATAGTCCTACAACCTAATTAATATGTATTTTTAAATGATTAATTTTGCTTAGTAACTAATCAGTATTTACAAGGAGAGGTCACAGTAGGCTTTTTAATAACCATTTGGGAGGGCTTATTTATCTGCCAAAGCACAAATGGATTATCCTCCCAAGACATTAGCCAAAATAAGACACGGTCTTCATAAATGTACCATTAATCATCAAATGAGGGCAAATAGGTTTCTGGAGGGTTTTGTTTGCTTGCTTGTAGTATGTTCTTGGCAATCTAAAGGCTTTAGAAAAGCCCATGTTTTCAATAAGAGTTAAATATATGTGAAAGAAAAGAGGACTTTTTTGAATTAATTTTGATTAAGTTGCATCTGGAAGAAGGTTCTGGGAACTGAATAAGACAGGTAGAAAAGTGACAACACAGTCTACTGAGAAAAACTCTGCATCCTCATTTTTGGTAGTACAGCAAGGTTTCCATACCCAGTCACCTAATGGTGCTGTGCAATAAACTCTGGAGATTCTCCAGAACATCGCAAAGATTTAAGGACAATGTCAACAGCTGCACATTGACTTGTCACATCAAGTCTCCTGAAGGCAACAGGTTCTACTCAGCCACAATTTCCAAATTTACTCCCTTAATACTTTTTTCGCCCCTAGAAATGTCCAAAGCAGTTTCCCAAAAAACCTTCAGGACAAATTTATCTAGAGTTAATTTAGGGAAGTTGTTGGTGTGTTATTTTTGTTAACACACCCAAGAGAGGTTGGTTGTGTTAAATTCTGCTATCCAGAAAAATGTTTTCTGAATAGGCCTAATCTACCCTGTTCACAGGTACTATCAGAGACAGGCAACTACTTAGAAAATCAGCATGCAGCTACCACACACATACAGACAAACAGTTTGAGTTGGAATTACAGTATTAAATGTAAAATCTGAACTAGACGATACACAAAACCACTCTGTAATTAGTCATTGAAACAGAAGATATTATGTATTCACCTTAAGAAACAAGAAAAGATTTTGTTGAAAAAGCCAGCAAAGCACTATTGCCCTGACCAAGTACCAACTGATGCCATCATCAAGATTTCTGTTTTCTTCAGTGGCCTTTAAATTCCCTCTCAATAAGAAAATGACCCTAATCGGTTTTGGCTCTTAATTCACACTTCTGGCCAAAAATGAACCACAAATTGGATTAAACGTGAATAATATTTAGCTTCACTGGATAATTATAGTACTTTGATTTCATGTAATCACTCCACCTACAGAACACATCTCAGAGGAGGAACACTTCTGCTTGTTTGTAGGTAGGCCAGGACATTATTAATCAAAGCGAGCATAGCTGGAGGGGAGGAATTAGAAGCAGCTTTACACTGGTTTTGCAGCCATGCAACACTTTGTTTGGAAGTGCTGATCACTAAATCTTCTGCAAAAGCATGGAAGCCCCAGTCACTCTGATGTGCGATGATGGTTAGTGACCTGACAGCCAGTGCATTTAGGTATGCAACCAGTCAGCACCTGGCAGCCTGTGCATTTAGGTATGCAACCAATGATGTCCTCCAATAACATAAAAAGCAATAGGAGACTTCTGTGAGATGAGACACTCTTCCATAACAAGCACAACTACAGGCTGGGCAGAGAATGGATTGAGAGCAGCCCTGAGGAGAAGGACTTGGGGATGCTGGTTGATGAAAAACTCAACGTGAGCCGGCAGTGTGTGCTGGCAGCCCAGAAAGCCAACCGTGTCCTGGGCTGCATCAGAAACAGTGTGGCCAGCAGTCGAGGGAGGGGATTCTGCCCTTCTACTCCACTCTGGTGAGACCCCACCTGCAGTACTGCACCCAGCTCTGGGGTTCTCAGTACAGGAAAAACATGGAGCTGTTGGATCAAGTCCAGAGGAGGGCAACAAAGTTGATCGGAGGGCTGGAGCACCTCTCCTGCAAGGACAGGCTGAGGAAGTTGGGCTTGTTCAGCCTAGAGAAGAGAAGGGTCCCAGGAGACCTAATTGCGGCCTTCCAATACCTAAAGGGGCCTACAGGAAAGCTGGAGAGGGGCTGTTTACAAGAGAGTGCAGTGACAGGACAAGGGGGAATGGGTTTAAACTAAAAGAGGGGAGATTTAGATTGAATGTTAGGAAGAAATTCTTGACTGTGAGAGTGGTGAGGCACTGGAACAGGTTGCCCAGAGAAGCTGTGGAGGCCCCATCCCTGGAAGTGTTCAAGGCCAGGTTGGATGGGGCATTGGGCAACCTGGTCTAGTGTAGGGTGTCCTTGCCCATGACAGGGGGTTGGAACTAGATGATTCCTGTGGTCCCTTCCACCCCAAACCATTCTATGATTCTATGATCACAAATCCTATTTGGAATGTCAACAGAAGATGGTAAAATTTTAAGAGGCTGGGAAGTTGAAGAATACATGGTAAGGACATGGCTCTTTTGTACACCTCCTTTGTATGTTGGTGCACTTCCCTTCAAAATATTATCTTGACGCTAGAACTAATACATATTTTCAGATGACTGATTTAAATGACATGTAGTAGAAAAGGTCAACAGTGAGCAGAGAGAGGGGATCCTTAATGATGCATGCTAACTGTGTAGTTACAGGATATAGCATGGAAAGTCCCTTATAATAAAGCCTGAATTTTATTATTAAAATACAATCATATGTTAGTTCAGACATCAACATAACGATGTTGGAGCACCTCCTATTCTACAGTTGCAATTTCTGTCTTACTGTCAAATATTTTTTAACCAAAATCTACTGACTGTGAAATATAACAGATTACAGTAGCTGAGTAATTCACTACACTGGTGTCACACTGGTGAATTACTTTTAACTGTATAATAAAATAATAAAAATCACTTAATGGAAAGCTAGGAAATTCACAGTATAGTTAAAAAAAACCCCACAAACCCCAACTCTCTATTATTTGTGGCACGGGACAAAGAAACCCTGGAACCATGATTTTCAAATTTCAGTGTTTTTTCCCTCCCATGTTCTTCCTTTTAGTAATTTCCTTTTACAGCACACCAGTGACTGTAACTGTTAAACTGCTGCATATTCAACTGTTTTAAATTTTAGAATACTGCTTTAACTAAAAAAAATGTTAGAAAATAAGACACCGAATTCTGCTACATTATTTTTTCCATGTAGGAATCAGTCCTTTTCTTCTTTGATCATAAATTGCAAATAGTCTTCCTCATTATTTTTCAAAATTCAGCTTTTCACAATACAGAAAAGTCTTCCTTAGTTAGGGGCTCAATGACGGAGAAAGCTACCAGTACATCCAGAGGCCCTACCTAAAGGCAAATTTGGATTAGCAATCACATTTACCTTTTACAAACCGCTAATCATAGTGTGGAAAAATCATTCCATTCTATAGGGGGGAAAAAAGTAAGATACCAGTTTGAGGTCAGCAACTCTTTTGCTCTTTGTAGGTCGCCCTCTTTTCAATTTAAGCAGCAAAAAAACCAGAAATGTTTGCAGTGTTTCCTCCTGAGAGTTAGCACATGGCTCAAGCATAATGGAGGTAAAAAACCACATAAAGAACAAAACAGCTTGGATAAGAACAGGAGGCTTTGCCTATGCACACTTCTGTGGTTGCTGCTCTGCAGAAGCCATGTCAACCTCCAGCACCACAGCGTCAGAGGTTCCACATAGCGCTACGAGGGTCACAAATAATGCTTCAGCTCTGACAGGCAGGCTATGTGTGTGCCACTTCGAAAACATGTTAATGAGGAAAAAAGTCAACGAGTTTGTTAAAATGCAGGTTCTTGAGGAGGAAGCAGAAGCTTAAACAGAAATCATATTCTGATCCCATAAAGACCAAAGTTTTGACAAACAGCATCAGCAAATTAAGGCAAGCACACATTTGTAGTTGGAGCCTCAATGCTTTCAGAGATGTCACTGTTTTTCCTTCTCCCATGTCATTTATTATTTTAATAGGAATCCACAAATTCTGTCTCTAAGTTCTGATACACCATACATAAGATATCTCCCTAAAACTCCACTGCTGCCATTGTAAGCAAAGCCTTTGAGGTACCCAATCTTCTTCCCACCTGAGAGGAACAATGGCAATGTCTGGCACTAATATTTTCATGTAAAGAAAGAAACGACAAGAGGGGGAAAAAAAGAGAAGGAAAAAACAACAAAAAGGAATACTCTAACTTTTAAACTATTTAGCAGCCCCATCTTCTCTCTGCTGAAATCCAAAAAATACCACCTCCTGTAGTCTGTACTGAATGAGCACTGCATCCCTACATGAACCAGATAAAATAGGCAAACTCCACCACAGTCTTACAAAGATCTGGAAGCTGTTGTGTTGTTCTTGCCAGTATCAGACCATACTAGAAATCTAACCACCATACATATTTGATGAACGATGAAATGTAGTTTGAAAGGCGATGTTGCCTAATCTTCGGTTTTGTAGGTTAAAAATGCCCTGCAACCCTTCTGTGAGGATTACTGTGAATTCAGTGGCCTTAATTTATAATACATCTACTTTCGTTAATACAAAGTACGACTACTGAGTGTATTTTCCTGCTGCATGTGCCATCAAAAAAAAAAAGAGTGATGGCAACAAGAAGGCAAAGCTGGGAAAGGAAATTACATCTTTAAAGACAGTATCCTGTGGGCAGTGCCATCTCCTACTGTTCTAGGAGTACAAATTGTAAAAGGAAGGCTGTCTACTCTCAAGTCAAGGGAAGTATTAAAACATTCCTAGAATAGTATTTTAGAAACATATTTAAAATGATGCTGCTATACTGGTCTTCCCAGTTTTATCCAGAGATTCAGTGGGTGAGGTAAAGAATTCATTATTTAATAAAAATAACTGAGAAGGCCAGCTCTAATCATATGGCCATGGATATTTTTTAATTATTTTTCATGGTAAAAGGACCACCATAGTGACTGTTGTCATGTGCAACCCTCTCAGCATGTTATTAGAAGTAAGACCAGTTTCAGTATTAAATATTTAAGTAATGTACCAATAGTACCCACACCAACACAGAAACTTGACTGCTGAACCTTAAAGACTGATAGAGGTTCATACCTCCAAAAAAGCTGAAGACAGATGGTGTAAGTAGCCCTTTTCTCTCCATCAAGAGGCCTTGCCCAGATTAATGCTGGTCTTTCCTTCCAACATGAGTAAATAAAGATGTTGGAACAAGCAGCATACAGAACAAGTACTCTGGGAGAAACCAAATTACTCATCCAAGTGTCATAGTGGCAGCTTGCCATAAGATTGTAAGCCATACACAAATGGCATCAAAGAAAGGACACAGCTGCCCCTCACAACCTGTGTAACAATGGAGGAGATGCTTACCAGTTTCTAGACAACAGAAGAAGTTGTGCAAGCCCATACATTCTACACTTCCATAAATAAATTGTGAATTGCTTCTGCAGAATACTGGGGATTGAAGTTGACTGCAGACTATATTTGGTAATCCCTGAAGTATGTTGCCTGAGTCAGGATGCAAAAGAAAAGCTGAAACTGAAAAACCTGGTGAAGTTAATAACTGCAGAAAAGAAGCCAGGAAGCCAGCTGATAGTTTGAAAGATAATTTATGAATGAGAAGATACCTTCCTTTTCCCATTCCTGGTTTCACTGCCTTTAGATCGCCCTTCTAAGAAGGTTGAAATCAACCCTAAAACAAAAGCAACATCACTGTTACATTTCCCATCTTAACACTTACTTAAAATTTTGATGATATTATTCACATTAAATCTCTACTTTTTATACTAAACAAACAGGTTTACTAAGTTCTAAATGAAAAATACAAAGCAGCTTGCCAAAGACATGATAAATATTCCTTTCAGCTGATCCTCAAGACGTAAGCATCATCAATATGGTGACACAGTCACATGCTAATGACACACACAGGAATACAAATAAGTGAGAAACAAGTAACTCAGTATGACCAAAAAGTAATTTCAGAAACATTTTAAATAAAATTGCTAGAGGAATATATCTTATTGAAAGGTAATTTGGATCTACACCTGTAGTGGTTTCACCTTGGCTGAACACCAGGTGTCCACCAAGCCGTCCTATCACTCCGCTCCTCAGCAGGGCAGAGAGGGGAGAAGGGGGAAAAAAAAAAAGATGGAAAACCAACTCCAGAATTGTGGGTCAAGATAAAGGCGGTTTTAATATAGCAAAAGCAAGACCACACGTGGAAGCAAAGCACGAAAAAGACCAAAAGATTGTTCTCTACTTCCCATCAGCAGACAATGTCCGGCCGCTTCCTGGGAAGCAGGGCTTCCACGTGTAGTGGAAGACAAAACGTTGAAAAAAAATGAATGCCCCCCATTCCTCCCCCTATCTTTCAGCTTCCTGTTGTCGAGCAGATGTCGTATGGTATGGAACATCCCTTTGGTCAGTCTGGGTCAGCTGCCCTGGCTGTGTCCCCTTCCAGGATCTTGCCCACCCCCAGCCTAGAGCTGAGGGGGTGGAAGAAGGGTTGGAGACACAGCCTTGATGTGTGCCGGCACTGCTCAGTAGTAACCAAAACACTGGTGTGTTATCAGCACCTTGCTGCTACCAATGCACAGCACTGTAAGGGCTGCTATGAGGAAATTAGCTCCATCTCAGCCAGACCTAGCACAACATCAATTCTAACAAGTCACTGTGTTCAAGCTACAATATTGTGGACTACTCTCCAAATTTAAAACAGGCTGGCATTTCTGCAACAAATATTAATTTTTCATTTTCAGAAGTCACATGTTATGGAAACCATTTGCTCTAGATTTATGTGAATGATGCTTGCTAGGATTTTTTGGTACAATCTGTATCACTGACAAAGTCAGTACTACACCAGTAACTCTGGAAGACAAAACAAGGCTTTGGGAAGTGCTGAACACAAAGCAAGAGAACAGACATAAGGAAAAGAAGAAAAGCAAGGCTTAATGCTGAGAATAAATGCCAGAAACAGTGCATGTGCTTCACTACTTTAAAATGGTGTAGCTGGAAATACTTCAAAACTCTTAGTGCAAATGAAACCACAGAGCTCTGTTAGAAAACAGCAAATAGAGGAAACGGTGTGGAAGATCTAAGACATTTACGAAGTACGTCATGTCTCAATATGTGTAGTACCGTATCTTCAAAAGGCCAAAAGGCAGAGAGAAAGCAGCTCCACTGACTTGAAGCAAGGCCTTTAAGTGAACTGTATGTACTGATTTATCAGAAATACACACATTCGTAGTCTGAAGAAGATGATTAGAAAAAAAAATAGAGAAAGGTGAAAAAACAGTCAAACAAAAACCTTTAAAATAAAAATTGCTTTCCTTGATATAATGTAAAATGGGTGAAAAGGCATTCTCCATCTTGTAACCAGAATCTATGATTTGACTATTCCGATCTACATAGAAAAAAATTTCTTTAATTAAAATCTGAAATTAGTGATCACGCATTCAGAATAGATTACCTTGCTTGTATCACAATTACCCTGGAGATTAATGTGTAAGCTATTAATATGATTCAGCTGGTGAAAAGACAACTTAGTCATGAAAAATTACGAAGAAAACATATGTAATTGTGTTAATGCAATGGTAGGCTGCTGGAGGAAGACAGTCTTCTGGCTACTTTGGAGCCAGACAGAAATCTTCTGAAATCAGAACTATTAAACAGACATACCACCACAATTGAAAGCTGTACAAGAAAAAAACCAACCAACATACCACCATGAACTCTTCATGCATCTACCTTTCACCACTGAATCCTTATCGGTATCATTCATGTTTTTCACCCATATCATTCTCCTTTTTTTCTTTTTTTTTCCTAAGGACAACCTTCTACTAGTCATAACTTCTTTCTTAACTTTTATCTCACATTAAGCACTTAAAACTTAGCCAGATATACAAAATAGGTTGACAAATATGCCTCCCTTTCAGACACCCCCCCCCCCAAATCCAAATGGCAAAACCCCTTCACTTGTTACTGCACTGCAAAATTAACACTCCTCTCACTTTGTGTTGGAATACAGTTTAAGAGCCAGACATTGAAGCCTTTGTTTTCTTTCAAGATGTTAAATGGTTCTGGGTTCTTTCTGAAAATTTGGAAGCGAAGTAGCTTTTATCATCCTGAACATAGGTTTATCATATTAAAAAGAGAGATGGGGGGGTGGGGGGTGGTGCAGAAAAAAAAAAGAGACTTATATGGGAATAGCCACTTTCTTTTCTGGGCATAAGAAATGGAGATTTAAATTGAGCTCATTCTTTGGCAGTATGAGAGCTTTTACTGACTCACAAGCTTTGCTGGATTCCAAAGCTGCATGCATTTATCATGCAGTTCTTGAGGAACTGGGCTTGCAGTAACTGCTTTGAGTTTCTCTTTGATACATTGTACAGGCTGTTTTATATCACAGCTACAGCTCCAGTTAAGTGTTCTGCTTGCTGCAGTTATACTCACTAATTATTTTCTATATGAATTTAGGCTGTTGCTTATGGAACATATTTTATATTAATTTTTTTTTTAATTTCTATGTATGCTTTTGTGAAAATGGAGAAATACAATACTGGGCCATAATTTTTAAAAAAATCTGTTGTAAGGATACACTAAGTGATTCCTATATTTTTCTTTCACTTTAAAATAATCTCTTTGAGTATTACAGAACATTTGAGGTGCCACCCACTACCAAAAACAATGGCTTCTCCATATGTAAACACAAAAACATGCAGGAGAATTAACTGAAGAGCAGACATACTCATTCAGTAAACAGTCCTTCATTCAGATCAGCCTAATTCACTTAGGTCTAGAAACTAGGTCTGCTCTTACAAGTTAACAAAAAAGCAGAAAGGCGGGGTAGGAGGGTGGGGTGGGGAAAGAGGAAGGAAAGAAGAAGAAGAAAAAAAAAAAGGCTGTATTAGAATGGAGATTTGGCTTGTATCCGGACCTCCAGGCACCGAGCTCATCTCTGAGCTCTGCCCTAGTTTGAACCCCGACTGTGGGGCACTGGAGATGTTCACAGATGACATGTGTTAATGGAGATTGTTAGTTATCATTTTCTCAATTACTTGGCCCAGGAATGAGAGACTGGAAAAGCCTTCTGGGTGATTTTTGGCCTCTTGAGATTAAGGTGGACTACTGCAATTTTTGAAGGTGCTAGATTTATTTCTCTAGAGAGGCACGTTACAATAAATGTTCATGAGTTTGTAGCTAAATTAGGTCATTTAGATTTATCACTCACGGGACTATATATACTCCTGAGTTAGACTCTCCTCCAGGAGAATCAACCAGACAGGAAGCCACATGTAGGCAGTTTGCAAGCAGAGGAGTCCAACAGCACAGAGCACCCCAAACTCTGATTCCCTGTGGAAAATTTTGGGGGGAGTGCGTAACAAGGAATATTTGTTGTACTGCGAGCCTCCACGGCCATCTCCACTGTAGTAATTCTTGCACGCCCGAAGACAATGGAGAAAGAAAGATTTAAAAATGATTGTATGGTGTCCATACAATCTTCTTCTGCGGTGTCCAAAGCCTTCATTTGGTTTTGCTCATGAGTTATCTCCTAGAAATGTTGCCTTCAAATGTCGATAGAAAAACCCCACAGATTTCTTCTAGAAATGTAACTGGCTTCCTTACGTTGTAAAATATTTCACTTTCAAAATGAGCGATCCTTAGCCAAATCCCATAGGTGTTCTGATTTCCAACATCTAAACTACAATAACTGAAGACATTTACCACAGATCTGTTTTTGTATGCATAATATAAACTTTCTAAAGCTGATCAAGGCTAAAGACCTGCTGTATAAATCAATCTCGGTTATTGTGCTTGCAATTCCTTTAGCAAGATTTGTTGTTATGCCAGTATTGCTCCTACTTCACTAAACAAACAACAAGTTATGTATTTATTCCACTTTTAAAATCTGCACATATATTTTTGAAAAACTGAAATCTTCAAATGGAGATTTGTTGTGTTTGTTGTATTAGAAGATTACAGCATAAGTTACAGTTCAGTAGAATGGTTCTGGTTAGAAGCAAAATTTAAGACAAACTTTTTCTTTTTTTTAATGAGTCTTAAGAATTTTAAATCTCTCTTCCAGATGTTATTTATTGCAGGAAATGAAGTAGAGGTGTCCACAGTAGTTACTGGGATCTCTTAAAAAATTCTGCAATTGAAACAGATCCTGCCCCTACATATGCCATAAGCACCTTTTATCACAGAATGAAAGAATGGTTTGAGGTGGAAGGGACCACAAGGATCACCTAGTTCCAACCCCCCTGCCATGGGCAGGGACACCCTACACTAGACCAGGTTGCCCAATGTCCCATCCAACCTGGCCTTGAACACTGCCAGGGATGGGGCATCCACAGCTTCTCTGGGCAACCCGTTCCAGTGCCTCACCACTCTCACAGTCAAGAATTTCTTCCTAACATCCAATTTAAATCTCCTCTCTTTTAGTTTATACCCATTACCCCTTGTCCTGTCACTACACTCCCTAAGAAAGAGCCCCTCATCAGCTTTCCTGCAGGTGCCCCTTTAGGTCTTGGAAGGCCATGATTAGGACTCCTAGGACCCTTCCCTTCTCTAGGCTGAACAAGCCCAACTCCCCCAACCTGTACAATAAAGGAAGAGGGAGGTTAAGTGATTTGTGGCTTTGTGTAACTATTTAGCAGTATTTAGATTTGATCATATATATGTATCTTACTAAAATACAGCTGAAAAACACCTTCAGAATGTTGACACTGCTGGATGGGTTGAGGATTCTCTCCACCTTAGTCTCATTTTTCTGACACTGTTCCTTTCCTTATCAGATAGCCCTATTTTGTGAGTTCCAAATACATTAAAAAGTATCTTCAGAACAGGGCACACTAGCCACATAATAAAACTGAAAAATGGAAATAAAATTAACTCTGGACCTACCGTCCTAGAAAGCAAGTCTTTGGTGGCAACAGTGATTTCTTTCATCACATAACCAATTACATGAGACACTTAAGTCACTGTTGCCTGGTTTGGCTGGAAGAAATAGCGCTGTACTGTTTATATGCATTACAACATTGCTATGGAGAAACACTGTTAGTATGACATCTATACTAACAATGAAAGTAAAATGTTAAGTAGAAAAACGCATTTTAAAATGAAACGTTTCTTTTCAGTGAGAAGTTGCAATTAAAAAAAAAATTCTCACTTGTGCTAATGTACAGTATTTGAGAAAATAAGAATACATTCATTCCAAAACTGGCTAAAGTATTAAGTTATCTTATGAATCGTAACCTGCAGTTGTTGACTGTAGAGTCCAACTGATCTGAATCACTGTAGATTCACTGAAACTACTGCGGATTTGTCAGGATTTTCCAAGCTTAACCGGTTTCTTACTCAAAACCCTGCCTTACATCATCAAGTAAGTACCACCTCTTTGATGAATATTACTCCAGGCCAGTAAAAGGTAGACATATGAACAGTATGAATTCAGAATCTTTTCTGTTAAGTGGATTTAAAATTTTCACAGTCATTCTGAAGGTATGAAATATCTACCATGTATCTGAAGCTAAAAGTTAAAGAGAGGTCATTAAATACCACATGAATCATTCCATTAAGGAGGATCTACTCTGTTACTGATCTAAGCTCTTCTGGGTATGAAATACATGCCAATGAAGAGGTTGGTGTTCAACACAGTTAATATTTATGCTTGATTTCATATTAGGTCATCAAAAGGTATATACTGCAACCCACAAAAATTAATTCTGGATAACTTTATGAAATAATTAAATCAAGGTGAGATGTAAAGTTACAGAGGAAAGCAAATTTTTAGCCTCATCTTAGATGGAATACTAAGAAAAATAAACTAAGAAAATACAAAAAGGGTGTATTCTTTCAACGTGACTTCAGTAGAATATTGTATCACAGAGACAAAACATTTTAAAGATGTAAAAAGGATTTTTTTTTTTCCTAGGGAAAATATGAAATATGTAGAAAAGAGTAATACATATGGAACTAATTCCTTTTTAAATCTGTATTAACTTCTTAAAGAATACGAAGCGTTAAGTATAATTTATAGATAATATAAATACAGATAAAAATACACTTGCTTTGTTATAAAGTATGATATTTATTTTTAGAGCTAGAAGAGAATAAACATACTGTAGTGTAGGGTTTGCTCCTTGGCATGTATCTAAAGCAAGAGAAATTAAGAATGTTGACAATAGACATCATCAATACTGCTGGATCCATAAATTAAAAGAACAACAACCATGGGGCACGGAAATGCTAAATTAATAGAGATAAATGTTGTATGCAAGTAAGGAGAAAAGTTAGAAAAAAAAAATCTGGGAAATGAGCCCTCTATGTCCATATATGTTGACCGTAATATGCTGAGTACAGCTATGAGGACCAGATGTAAATTTAGCCTCCAGCTTATTTGAACTGTAAATGCTGAACACTATTTCAAAACAAGGTAAATTAATTCAAATTACACATCAGTTACATTTTGTAGGTCTGCAATACGGTAATAAGAACTTAAAACCACTAAAAATAAAATCATGGCTTCACGGATGGCGTTACCTTAAAAGAATACTGAACTCAAAGTTTTTCACATATTTCAAGGTCTCCCATATCAATTTTTTTAAACATTATTTTGTCTGCAAGTTTGTTGACAAGATTTATTTTCACAGCCTCGTATCTATAGTCATATGGAGTTTAAAACCATTGGCAAAGGACATATACAGTGCTCTGAGATAATCATATTTAAGCTTCAGTTTTCATTATGATTAACAGGTGAATTTAAATTAAAACAATGAGTTCAATATGAGTTAATATGAGTAAATATGAGTAAAATAATGAGTTAAAATATGTAGTAAAAGGAATAGATCACTTCAGTTATTTCAGTAAGAGAACAATCAGAAACAGCATGCATAGGGAGTTTTCTTCATTCTGATCTGTCAGAATTACGGTTTTTCCCCTCAAAAAAAGGCAGATGTCCAAAGGCTAACAAATCCCAGAGCTGCACTTAATTTTGTTTTAATGGAAAACCAAAAATGAAACAACTTGGAATTATTGTACAGTCACTAGTATAGTAAGGCTTTACAATACTGCTTATCCAATGCATTTGGAGAAATATTAAATATAGGCAGAAAGAAACAGGAAGGTGCTTCACTACTTCAGAAAACAAAACTGCAAGTGGATAAAGAAGAATTTACAGAACCAAGTTTTCAAACTGCCACAACTTCTTCATACATAGTAAGCAAGGACACATATTCTCAGAGGGAAGCTAAAGGAAATAACATCAATTTGGACTTCCTTACATAACTCCTTGCATACTTCTCAGTTTACTCCACCAGTAGTTTTGTGCTCCTGCGTAACTCATCTCCTCACTTTGAAGGACTCTTACATAGGAGATGCAATTAAAACGAGAAATGTAAACAAAGCAAAGCAGTTTTGCTGTTCTAGACATTACGGAGAAGCTCCATTAAAAAGTCCCATTCAAAGAGCTAAACTCTTTCCTATTTCCATGCAACCCAGTAAGAAAAGTCCTCCCAATTAACTATTTTCCAGTTTTGAGCTAGATAATCAGAAGAGAAAAATAATTTTCAGATAAAAAGTTGTATTTCATCTTCTGAGTCTGGATGTCCTTGCATGCATGTCAAACCTGTACTTTACACCAATAACACTTTAAAGTGAGGATACAACAAGTTTGACAGAAGGTTTATGTTTTAGGGAAAGAGAAAGCAAGGGAGGGTGTGGAGGGGAAGGCAGAAAAGAGATGGCTTGAAAGGAGCTGCATGAGAACTTCAAGCAGAAAAAGGTGCCAGTTCAGGATAGCATTTATATATAATTAGGTGCATTTCCATATGAATTCCTTCTAGATTATCTGTGATTCACAAAGTTTTTACCCTCATTGTCCCTCCACCTTGTTTGAAAATAACACAGAATAAGTTTGCTAGCCTGGAGAAGCAACAAGGAAAAAACCTCAAATCACAAAACCCAATCAAAACGACTAAGAAAGGTGCAAAGTAGAAATAAATAAAGAACCAGGAAAGGATAGTAATTTCATTATAATTACGTCTGCAACAAACTTTCCACTAGCTTCATCAAAACATATGAAAAGTCATACAAAACTTCCTTTTACTTTTTTTTTTCCAAGTGTAATCTGACAGATGGTTCTTTGGGAGATACTGAAGGTTTCAGAAGAAATGATCTAATTACATCAACTTTTTTTTTGTTTTAAAACACTAAGAGTTGATACAACTTAGACTTGTCTTTTGTCTTACTTTGTCAAAAACGTACTCAGCTAGTTTATGCAACCAGAATACAAAACTTCTTGTGAAAAACAGGAAAAGAAATAACTAAAATTTCCTAGGATTCCCATGGGTTGCCTTCTTGCTTCAGCTCACTGAGAAAAACAAATCCATTTCAACTCCTCTAGTCTCTCCTTGTCTAAACGAGTTAGGACAATCCTTTCAGGGATGCACACCTCAAGAACTTTCAGGCATAAAACTCAAATGCATTACATAATATTGGGAAAGGAAGATTTCTCTTCCTGAAATAAAGAGTTTCCACATAAATTATGATTCCCATAGAGTTCTTGGCAGGGTAGGGGTCCTATGGCTGACATTATATTTCCTGAACAGCCCCACAGAGAATCTTCTGAATTCCACCCGGAGCCCAGTGGGTAGGCTCTGATGGGCAAATTGCCATCACATGTGAACAAAAAAAAAGAAAAAAAGAAAGCAAAGTATAACCGTAAAGCATTAGAGACCTTCAGGAAGGAAGGCAACAAGGAAGACACTTGGGACAGGAGGGTAAATGGGGCTGTTCTGAGAATTAACCAGATGACAGTCTCAAATTTGTTTTATAAGCTATGAGGGTTGTTAAAGAAAATTTTTTAATAGATTAGGGTAGAGAGGCTTTACAACATGCAAAGGCATGGAGGTATTAAAAAATCTGAATTTTTCCATTATCTGCAAATTATCTAAAGGAACAAATACCTAGGATATGAATGATTTTTCCTGAACAACAGAGAACTTGGAATTCAAATCTATTCTTCAATTTGTTAAAAACATACATTTAAAAAGAAGGATTAAAAATATGCTCCGGAAATAGAGTGATAATGAAATACGAAACAAGGGTACCACTGCTCCAAGTAAAGGTAGCAAACACAAAGCTATCTTTATCCCATCAAGATTCTGAAATTAGACAACTGATCTGAACAAAATTAAGTTTGTTAATGCTCCGTAACTCAGTAACATTGCATCAAAGTAATTTGATCCTACAACAAATTGACTCCAAACAGATCATCCAAACAGAAAAAAGAAGGGCATCTAAATGTTTCCACCATGCAGTTATCAAAACACCCAACAGACCCATTTCCCCATGCCTATGAAGTTGTAGAAGTATTGTTCATCCACTCCAAATCTTCAAAACCAGAAGTAATCAGAACTAATAGTACTCAAGAATGTGCACAGCACAATTATAAAAACGTGTTCAGCACAATGTTGCCTTGCCATTTTATAAGTACTGCTACAGGTGCTGCTACAGAATTAGCTTACTTGCAGGAAAAATGGTGCGCTAGTGATATTAGCTTCTTCAAATGGAAGGGGAAAAAAAAAGATCCATCATGTAATACCTGGTTAACAGTTCTGTTTAATGAGAAAGTAACAACAGAACCAGTATGAAGTTTCTCTGTTTACAGCTTTTCCTCCAAGTACTTAAAACTTAACTAAAGCTCAGCAAAAAGGGGTGTGTGTGCCTACGTACAAAAGTCACATAAATGGGACAGGATTCACTGTCACAAATATTGCTACTTTTGGTTTCCTGCATTACATTTCTTGGCTGAACATGCTCTGTTGTTGAAACTGGAAGTGCCTGTTTCTTTAGTATTGAATTTAGACTCCCTAGAAGAGATGAAAACTGGGTTTTTTTTTCATCTACAAGCGGTGACCCTTTAAAGAAATGGTGTATTTCAAATCATCTTCATAATATTTGATTAAAATACTTCCCCACTCTCAGATTCATGATGAAAATTGCAGGGGTTTGTACCTGGAAATACACAGCCATTACGATGCCATAACTGAAATTAAGTTAAATTTAGAGTAACTGAAAGAACAGGATGCATAACAGAATATCACTTCTTCAGTGTTTTTTGCACTGTATTGCAATTTTGGAAGTTGGGAAAAAAATGCTATGCGTCTTACTGATATTTAGCAACTCTGACAAGCACTAACAAATATATTAGTCTTTCTGTAGAGTAAATATGAAGGCAAATCTCCAGATTGGACAAATAATCCTGAAGAAATTTTTTTACAGTTCCAGTTATTTATTACTTTTTAATCCTACTGAAGGCAGGCATTAAACCTGCATAGCTAAACATAATATTGTAAGTGTAATAGGTATGATCTAAGTAACTTCTGAACACAACATTAAAAAACTGCAACAGTTTTACAATCCTAAATTAAATTGTCTGAAATGCTGTAAGATTTTTTCCTGAGATTTAATTTTCTGAAACATCAGTGGAATAATAAAACCAGGTCTGAATTCCTCATTAGAATGAAATCCCTTACGGAAGGGCAGAAGAGCATCCATGGCTTTGATGGGGAGAAAGTAAAACAAACAAACAAACAACCCAAAAAAACCCAAACAAAAAACCCCAAACCCAATAACAACAAAAACTAAAGCAATTCCTACTTGACTTCTGTAACTCAGAAAACAAAATGAGACAAAGGAATCTGTTAGAACAACGTTGTTTGGAATCAGCTAATTCTGGAGGCAGGTGCAGAATTATTTTCTTAACAGATTATCTTCTAGCAGCATGAGAAATGTAAGAGAAATGTCATGATTCCTAAACTATGTACAGGCTAACTGTTCTTGCTTTAAAGTCTCTGGAGACACAGGAAGAACTCTGCTGCCAACAAAAAAAAGAATCAAACAGCAGCAGCACCTTGACAGGCGAAAAGCAGATCATTAAGGGTCCTGCAGAAGAACTAGGAGACTCTGAATGCTGAAATAAAACAAAACAAACAAACAACAGCAACAACTTGAAGGAAAGCTGAGAACTATATTCAATATCTGATATTTCCTGTATTTCTTACTATCCTTTTTAGAACACTGTTAGGAATAACTGAATACTGAACTCCGCAACTGACACGAACTCAGCAACAAATCTACAACCAACATAAATGAACTCTACATTAAGTATTCATTAAGTTAGTGCGATCACCTTTTAGATCTATTTACAAAACGACACATTTTAAATACAAAAGTCTTTAAATCAGTGAAAAGAAAAAAAACTAAATAACATTAACAAAACTACATACAGAATCACATGCTGCTGTAACACAAGTGGAAATTATGGTATTTTTGCAACCTTTACTTTTCCTACCTATTATTCCTTTCCATTGCTTAATATATTTTCCACTGTTCCAAGTATTTCCTCTTGCATTCTCACCCTCTGTCCCTGTAGCCTTCCAAGTTCTTGAAAGGTGCTGCCCAAACTTGTTCAACAGTTGGTGTCCCTACACTACCTATAAACACTACAGCTTCCAAAGATGTGTGCGACTTAGGAATAGGGAAAACAGAAATCTGCACAACAAATACATGTGTAACTGATATGAGCCTGCTGTGATATACCATTATAGAATAAAACCTTATTCTTTATTTATCACCAAACTGAAAATTAGGAAGCTGAAGAAATTTATGTACATCTGTGCTGAAGACTTGTGTTTGTAATGTTTTCCAACTCTTCATATATATGAAACTTAGAAAGGAAGGGCTTCCAGCACTTCCCTGGGAGATTACAATCTCCTCGAACATGATCTAATAAAACAAAAAAAAAACCCTACACTTCTAAATTATTCTTTCAAAGACATGAAAAAAAAATCGTTATGATCTTCACATATATTCAAACCCATCTATAGTTCAATTTTATCTAAAACTTGAGACTAAACTTTACCAGAAAAAAGCCTACATACTTGGAACCATGTCTTTGTTTCAGGAGGGTTATTAAGATACTTTATATATTCTGTAAGATCCTGTTTAGGCAGACTGACTGTAGATGTGAGCTTTTATGGATATATAAAATACATTACATATAGTTACTAAATCTAAGTTATCTGAGGGTAGTTCTGAATATATTGGAGATAAATGAAACATCGTTCAATAAACCCATGTTTTACATCTATTAAGTACTTATTCATGTAGAGTGGTGGACTTGGCAGTGCTAGGTTAACAGTCAAACTTGATGATCTTAAAGGTGTTTTCCAACCTAAACAACTTATGATTTTATGCTTTGTATCATGGTAAAGCCAAGGTACAGGAACAAGAATCTTCCTTTCCTTTTAGAGCAGCAGATCGTCCACTGAAGCTTAAAATCTCAGCAGACTAAAAGATGCCAACATAATCCCTGGCTCCAGAGGGGACATTTCTGAGTGGGACAGAGCACTAGACACATTTGTTGGTTTTGTTTTTAAAAGATGACTTAGCGAAAGAGTGCAAGGACAACACCTGCTGTGTTTTTATGAGAGTTCTTTCACAGACTACTTTCTGCGCATACCAACTGGAAAGCATACTTCCATATGATTAAACACCACAGGACCAGTGATAAAGTCAAATAGAAATGTTTTAAATGTTGTCAGGCTGCATGTTTGCTTAGACCCATATACCTAGATTGGATCAGTTTGCAGTATATTATTTGAATAAAAACTGAAGGCCATTTATACAAAAAAATCTTTTTTTTCCCCTTGATTTCTCACCCTTACTCCTTCTGTTTTGGGCCTCATGGAGAATCACAGATAAAACTTCATTTTTTGCTTAGTTAAGTATATAGACTTTGCTATTTGGCTGCAAATCAGTGTGAGGATAAGATTAGCCCTCTCGCCCATGCACGTACTGAACAACAATCTAACAATCAGCAAGAACACACGATGAACAGATTGCTGCGCTTATTTCTTCTCCAGTACAGGGCAGGTGGGGGGATGGGGAGGACAGGACACAGGGACGGGACGTGGGGTACAACTTCTAGTGATACGATCGTACAAAGTTACAGTATTGTACAGCAGAAGCCCAAAAACTCCTAGAAGACTTCTAATTATACACTTCACCCTCTTTTTTTCCTCTTTTTAGTTAGTCTTTCAAAACATACAATAATACACACTACACTTATTTTCATGAGGCTACAAACTGAAGAAGTGAGTTCAGGGCATATGGTTGCTGAATTATGTAAAAGTTAACAAATCTTGACATTTTCTCCTGAATTTTATGCCCTAATTTTTATATATTAATAATTTTTTTCTCTCACTTGCTGAACATTTACTCATAAATTCCCTACTACTACAAATCACGCATGTTGTAATATGAAAATTTTGGCATGTAATTTTCCTGTGTAGCCCAACATACAGGGTTTTTTATATCAACTGGAATTTGGTCCTAACTGTATTTTCATTATTATGTTTCTCATCGAGCATACAGTGCTGAAAATTTCTCTATACTTTAAAATGATTTAATCCAAAATGCTGGATTTTTTTATTATAATGGCAACACATTTAGATACAAGTTAGCATAAAATTATTTTAGCACAGATCATTTAGGATTGGCATGGTTTTATCCAGTCTGTTCCAAAATTACCTTAACCACAAATATTTAAAGCAATGTTGAAAAAAAATTCCCACAAAAATGTTTATCAGAAGATACACAATCATTGATCTATATTTTCAAAACAGCTTGTAACTTTTTTGAAAGAACTGTAAACACTGCAGTATCACACTCTCTTTTAAAAATGAACATGAATGTCTACATTAATAAAGCCAAACATTATAAAACCTCCCAAGACCACTATTAACCAGTGTTAGCAAAATAGGATAATCAAGGAACAGGAGAGTCCTCCAGATCCACTGAGACAGACTTTACCCTTATAGGTGACCATTAGAATCTATCTCTGTCTTGAAAACAGCTATGTTATTATAGCCTAATGACTGCTTGGTCACCTGTAAGGAGAGTTTTCTAACCTCTGCCTAACTATCTGCAATGATTTACTACATTGTTGTTGTCAAACCAAGAAGTGAAAAATTACGGACTGCTGCAGTGAATCTCTTCACTGCTGTCACACCTAATGCTCACACAGCTCAGTGCCTTCTCCTCCATGTTACTGCCTCTCACATCAGGATCGTAAATGCCAGAGCCCAGATTCAAAACACCCTGCTTCTGATTTCTATAGCGCTCCTCGCTTCTCACTGAAATAAGAGCATCTAAAGGCTTACTTGAATCTAAAACACAGAATAAGCAGAGTTTATAGAAAGGCAGAAGGAGTTTGTGAAGCATCAGGTTGGAAATCAGAAGAAATTTCTTCTCAGAAAGGGTGGTCGGGCATTGGAATGGGTTGTCCAGGGAGGTGGTGGGGTCACCGTCCCTGGGGGTGTTTAAGGAAAGGTTGGATGTGGTACTTAGGGACATCATTTAGTAGGTAATGTAGGTGCTAGGGGGACAGTTAGACTAGATGATCTTGGAGGTCTCTTCCAACCTTAGTGATTCTACAATTCTGTGATACTGCCTACTGGATTTACAGTGAGTGGAAAGTGGTTGAGAAGCAGTTTCATTGACACTAGCAATATATTAGGCTGAGACACTTGCACTGACTTGTTCTGCTGTAAAAGCAATTGAATCAGAGGAACAGTGAAAAGGACCCTGCACCCCCAAGCCCTGACTCTCACAATTTACACAACAGTGCCCACGTATTACAGTGAAAACCTTCTTGATTTATAACAAGGATCAGTCACTTTCCTAACTCCCTTCGGTGGCTTCTTTTGGTTCAGTTTTCAAGGCTACTTCATTAATAACTTGAGCTCTAAGGGAAGTACTATTACTTTGCTTGCCTCCTCCTTTTGTGTTTAGAGAGATAACAAGCATGACTCACATGCATTCTAAACCAGTGCTGTCTTCCAGAGTTAATGGCCAGAAAGCTGAGTTGCTTGTGATGGTGTTCATAACACTGTCAAACACCAACAGAAGGAATTAACAAGTTTACAGTCAGCCTCATCGTTATTTTTTTCAGCAGTAGTCATATAATTAAAATACTATGCTAATTGAATTCTGGTGCTAATGCTTAAGAGAAATTATGAGATGCAGAACTGTTGTTCTTCTATAGTCGAATTCTTAAGGTGGAGGAAAACCTAAAACACAACCTGCGACAGCCATCAAGAGACACATACACACAGAGGCTTTTAAAAAATAAAGGCTCCTTCTTTTCCTTCTACAGTGAGCAGGACTGAAGAGGCCACCACCTTACAATCAGAGCTTAATATAAAGGGGAGTCCTAGAAAGTCCAGTCTAGCAACTTTAGGGTATGTAACAAATAACCAAGAGAGCATCACCTCTCCTTCTCCAGCAGCTATTCACTGGGTGTTGCCAAGACTTTAAAAAGCAAAGATTTGTGTTTGGTTGTTGCTTTTTTCCTCCTTCCTATCATCATTATTTTGTTTAATTCTGGCTCATTAGGTTTAGTCTCCTTGATAAGTTAAATAGGTGTGAAGAGTCTCCAAAGACGAGAGTCAAAACAAATCAGTAGATGAATAACTGTGGTATGAAGTTACAACAACTGCCAGAAAGTGCACGACTTTGCCAGGTAACCAGCAAATCCCTCTCACTTACTTCAGCTGCTGGCTGCACAGATTCACCATTTATTCTGAGCCTCAGGTGCAACAACAGAAACAACGAAAAAGATACAATGTGCTGAATTATATATTTTATTCATCATTGTAAGATTTAATTCAGTCATGGTCTACCGTAAGTTTTCATTTCACAGTTAGGAGATGGAAAAGTAATGAAGGAAACAGATAAAGAACACTAAACTGGGAGGAGTGGCTGACACACCGGAGGGTTGTGCTGCCATTCAGCGAGACCTAGACAGGCTGGAGAGCTGGGTGGGGAGGAACCTAATGA
>VWZZ01004289.1:235980-283592 GCA_013399095.1 Psophia crepitans | reverse complement strand
GTTGGACTAGATGATCTTTCGAGGTCCCTTCCAACCTCTAACATTCTGTGATTCTGTGAAAGAACACAATTAACTAGAGAGTGACTCATCAACAACACAACTATGCATTAAGTAGTATTAGTTATTTCTAGTTTGCTTACCATCAAGTACACAAACCTAAACCCAGGAATATTGTTTCTGAAGCAATGTGTTTCTGGGAAAGGATCCCCACAGAGTTGCTTATAGACTTAAAACACAAAAACCTGTTGGTAAACATCTACCTTTGTTTTTTACCCTTCAACTAAAAGGGGAAAAAATTTTCAGCAGTTAGATCCTTGGAAAAGCACTGACATTAATCAGTTCAGGCAACATCATTTGAGATGTTTTCCCCTCTCCCCCAGGTAGTAGAAACAAGGGAAAAGAAGGAGTTAGGTAGCATAAGCATGAGGACAACGTACCACATTTATAGAGTTATGGAAAGAACCCAAATCATTAAATATATTAAGCGAAACAAAAGCCACAGAATATACCACTGTTAAAGACAATACTAACTGAATTTCAGTTACTATGGGCAATCTTTCTCTGGATATTTGTTTCCCTCATATTTTCCATTTCAGTGAATAAGATACTCAGTAACAGTTCTTGATCCTCATGGGCTTAACAAAGAAAAGCCTTAGAAATTGGGCAAACTATGTCTTAGAGAAACTGGATTCATGGACGCTCACTAAATGATGTACCGAAGTCTGAAGCCTAATTTTAGGTGGCTCCTATATAATAAACATGGACTGTAGAAATAAACAAATCCACAGGTTTCTTGGACAGAGATGTTATTACTGACAGCACTCTGCATATTGCCGATTGAGACTCAGCCTTAGCACCAAGCATAGAAAAGATGCATTAGTCCCCTAAGAAGGGCTTTAATGAGTCCAGTCCTTTGGGAGAGGAAGAGAAGCAGCTAGAGACCCTCCTTTCAAACATTTAAAATATACTGAGCCCAATTATGCAACCTTCGTTTATGCTCATGTACTCTTACAGGCATCATCCGATATTAGCTTGAGCAAATGCTTGTGATTAAGAGGACAACAACTGGACTCATCATAATTAATGCAGAGTTCTAAATACCTTTGGGGAAGAAAAACAATTATGGGCAAGATCTAGTTCAATTTATACTGCAAAGTTTAAAGATTTCTCAGAAAACTTGGTACATGTAGTTTTTTTGAAAAGGTTTTTACATTAACACTGGACTCCTAAAGCATGTTTGGAAGGATGCTTGATGTCAAGAGGGAGACACCTGCAGAGTGCATAAATGGAAACAGCATTTACATTTTTGGTTACAATTTTACTACATCTTTAATCTTTATTGCTTTATTCAGGAAAGTGAGTAGGAAAGCCTTTTACTATCTCTGTCTAATGTGAAATGCAGGTACTGTGGCTCTTGAATGAGTGGCTAAATACTGCTTAACTGCCAAGAATAACTCCTACAGCAAATAACTTGTAAATCATCAGAGGCAAAGGGGTTTTCACAAGTGAAAGGGCTCTGGGGTAAGCTACCCATTCCTGTCAACTGCACGCACACCACACGGCAGCTGAACCCCAGGCTGCTGGCTAGCGTAGTACAGAGGTGCTGGTTAAACAGACCCACAAGTAATAAGTAGGTAACTGCAGATTAAAGCTGTAAAAAAATGGGTATTTCTTGAGCCAAGTTTTTATCCTGCTGGAGGTAGCCTAGTCTGCTTGCCTTGTACACCCCACTCTGTCAGCACATCCAACTACGCCAACTAGTGAGCTACAGATGATGTTTGTGCAAGTATTCTATCTGTGTGGAAGTCACACACCGTATCAATAAATACTGCGTGCCAACACTGGCAAGACAGAGGTGGAGGAAAACGTTGGTTAGTTGAGTCAGACTTTCTGCAGTAAGGCTGGCGGTGCAATTAGAAAGAGGTATCTTCTCAGAAGTCTCACTATGCTTTCTCTGTCCATCTGCTGGACAAAAATCCACTTCTGTTAATAGCACTCAATTAGAAGAGCTGGAAAAGGAGGCAAGTAAGCTTTGCCTTCCTAAGTGTTACCTCCAATTTCTATTCACTTGCAAAACCCTATCCTTCTGTTTTCATAGAATTGAAACAGTGATAGCAGAAGGTTAAAAGGCAAGTAAGTGCATTAAAAAGAGAAGAGGTGGTAATACAGGGGAAAAACAGGATGATGGAGGAAAGCATTAGCATTTATTTATTACAGATTAACTATGCAAAATCCTGCCATCTCCAAAATTAGGACTCATTTTTTTACAACTTCCCACAGAAAACAGATTTGCTAACCACATAAAAAAAAAAGAAAAAAGAAAAAAAAAGAAAAAAGAAAAAAAAAAGAAAAAAAAAGAAGACAGACACAGTGAACGCGGAATTAGCAGCTTCTTTATATGACCTCTTGTGGAATCCCAATTTAGGAATAAAAACTTTGACATTGTAAACCCTTCCCTGTGTCTAGAAACTGCTAGTACAATTATCAACCTATTAAAAAAAGCTTTAAAATGCCATCAGACGTATTTTAGCAGAGTGGAGTTTTTCTTTTTAAATATTTAAGAGAACTGATGCCAGAAAAGGCAGCATTAATTTCATCAGATTAAAGGAAATTTACTGCAGCTTGTCTTTTGATTTTCAGAGAAAAACTGGATTTGTTGAAGCTAGCATCTCTTTTCCTGCTTTTTATATAGCCAATGCTAAAATAAAAGTACTTTTGAAGCAAAGTTCTTTTTAAAAAGTGCCTTCCTTACAAGTTGAAACTGTAGTTAAATCACTGCTGTTTCATATCCAGAACACAGAATTTCACTTCCTAAAAGTAACTTTGCCACCATAAAAAAAAAAACCAAAACAAAAAAAACCCACAACCCCACCTCCCTCCCCCCACAACGTTTGAAATTCTTGTTCAGACACTAGTGAACAGAGAAAATGTCTGGACAGGCAACAGTTTATACCTTCGAACAAAGATGAAAATGTACATCAATTTTTACTAGGGGGCAAAAGAAAAAGGACGACTTCTATTCTGGTTTTGATAATATATGAGTAATATCAATCTCTATAAATTCAAAAGAAAAGTCTTCAACAAACAAATCAGATCTGAAAGAAAAGAGAGCTGGGAGCAGAACTTCAGTTGTTTACTTTAGCTTCAGGCAGACCACTTTCTGATTTAGCTTACAGAAAGCTAAGTTTATTCCTTGCTTTAACCAGTGGAAGGCATACTTAATTACCTGCAATATCTGAGAAGCCAGTGAATAAATGTACATTTAAAAATACCCCCCAAAAGGGTCTGGTATTGACTCAGTGACATTTTCTAAAATGTTTTACTGTTGCATGTGAGAAAGCTAGCCAAACAAGATACGCTCAACACAATACAGTGGGGAGGGTTGTGGGGGGATGACACAGGGACACGGAGGGGAAAAGAAAAGGAAAGAAAATAAAGAGCTAAGCATAAGGTAATGATATATCATCTTTATATGCTCCTGACTGTTGAAGCTTTTAGCTTCAGGCACTACTCCAAGTCAAGCCAGAACATCCCCTGGGCTGACCTAACTTTCATCAGCTGCTAATGGAGCTGGTGGATACCGCTCTGCTTTCTCTACTTCATCAAAGCCTGTGGTAGTTTAATCACATCTCTGTACACTCACAACATGAATACTGCATGGGTCTGAGGTAAGCGTGGAGATCCCGAGGTTGGAAGTGGGTTGCATATATTCCAAAACCCTGCAGCTGATTATCCGAACTAGCTCCTGTGCACACAGAGCATGTACTTCTGTATGCCTGAACGGCGGCACAAGGGACTGAACCAAAACCACATGATTCCAGTGTTCACTCTGCAGTCACACAGGTTTTGAAGCAACCCCAAACTAGTACGATTAACTCTTTGGTACAATGATGTTATAAAGGGAGGAAACAGTTTTGTTTCATATAGAAGTCAAAAAGAGGAAAAGAGACAACTGCCATACTCAAATTCATTTGCTTAAGGTTTTCTATCTTTAAAGTAAACAACATTAATGTTAATTTAAATGCTGTGGGATCCTATCCAAGATCCATATTTAGGTTCTTAGATACGCTGCTCCAATTCACTTATTGGCAGCTATGCCAGCTATTGAAATTAAATAAATTAAGAAAACAAATTAAGGTATTACTATAGGATATTTAGATCAAATTACCCAGATTTAGCAAGCATATTCAACACTTCTGGTAAAACTGACTTTCTTGTGGCCAAATGAGCCAATGAAAGTGAGACAGACTGAAGACAGGATCCCTTCAGCCTACCACAACTCACTCACATGGATGAGAGAACCTAGCTCATGGTGATCCATGGTAGCACATGCTGGGCATGCTACCGTTGCACTCCATTCATGACTTTGTGCTGTAAATCGGGTGCAGGGTCATCCTGGACAGCTCATGACAGCAGTGCTACTGCAAGTGGGGCACAGGGCGCAGAGGCACTGGATTGAAGGACTTGAGGGTGTTGGAGGATGAGTAGCTCCTCATGATCTGGCAATGTGGGCTCACAGCCCAGAAAGCCAACTGTGTCCTGGGCTGCATCAAAAAGAGCGTGACCAGCAGGTTGAGGGAGGTGATTTTTCCCCTCTACTCCGTTCTTGTGAGAAACCACTTTGGAATACTACATCCAACTCTGGGGTCCCCAGTACAAAAACCGCACTGAGCTGCTGGAGTAAGTTCACAGGAGTGCCACAAAGATTATCAGAGGGGTGAAGCACCCTTTCTGTGAAGACAGTCTGAGAGAGCTGGGGTTGTTCAGCCTGGAGAATCATAGAATCATTAAGGTTGGAAGAGACCTCAAGGATCACCCAGTCCAACCGTCCCCCCACCACCTATTAACCACTAAACCATGTCCCTAAGTACCACACCCAACCTTTCCTTAAACATCCGCAGGGACGGTGACTCCACCACCTCCCTGGGCAACCCGTTCCAATGCCTGACCACCCTTTCCGAGAAGAAATTTCTCCTCATCTCCTACCTCAACCTCCCCTGGTGCAACTTGCAGCCGTTCCCCCTAGTCCTGTCGCTAGTTATCTGTGAGAAGAGGCTGACCCCCAGCTCGCCACGACTTCCTTTCAGGTAGTTGTAGAGGGCAATGAGGTCTCCCCTGAGCCTCCTCTTCTCCAGGCTAAATAAGCCAAGTTCCCTCAGCTGTTCCTCATAAGACTTGTGCTCCAGCCCCTTCATCAGTTCGTTGCCCTTCTCTGGACATGCTCCAGGGCTTTGATGTCTTTCTTGTGGTGAGGGGCCCAAAACTGGACACAGGACTTGAGGTGCGGCCTCACCAGGGCTGAGTACAGGGGGATGATCACCTCTCCACTCCTGCTGGCCACACTATTCCTGATACAGGCCAGGATGCCGTTGGCCTTCTTGGCCACCTGGGCACACTGTCGGCTCATGTCCAGGTGAGCGTCGATCAACACCAGAAGAGAAGGCTCTGGGGAGACCTTATTGCCCCCTTCTAAAGGGGCCTACAGGAAAGCTGGAGAAGGACTTTTTACAAGGGCATGGAGGGATAGGAGAAGGGGTAATGGCTTGAAACTGAAAGAAGAGATATTTACATTAGATATAAGGAAGCAGCTTTTTATGAGGGTGGTGAGGCACTGGAACAGGTTGCCCAGAGAAGCTGTGGAGACCCCATCCCTGGAAGTGTTCAAGGCCAGGCTGAATGGGGCTTTTGGCAACCTGGTCTAGTGGAGGGCGTCCCTGCCCACAGCAGGGGGGTTGGAATTAGGTGATCTTTAAGGTTCCTTCTAATCTAAAACCATTCTATGATTCTGTGAAAAGCCCTACCTTTGAACAGCCTCCCAACAACAGCTTTGAGCACTTTTTCAGCACCATTTTTCATTTTAAGGTCTAGTTATTAACATTTCAGCCCTATCCCTTTGTCTCTAACAGCACAGGTCTCTGCACAGCAAGACGCTGTAAGAAGATGAAAGACGGAACAGACTAACGCTCAGAATGGCAAGATTCCCTTGAAACAGAAGAAACATTTTAAAAGAGGTGAGCCTTTCCCTTATTCTATAATTGGTTGTGCTGAGGAAAAAAATCTCTACGAAGTGCAGAGGAAAATGCTTTGCTCAGTTACTGATTTTATTTATAAACTGTAACAGTGCTGGCACCCGTAACATGTCATAACAGTGAAGATTTATCCTTGTTACTTTCATTACATTCATCTGCTGATGCAGTGAGGCATAATTAGGAGATGGAGACAAATACAGATGTCTGAATTTTGGGTGTGGCAGGGTTCTGGTTAAGCACATTTTTATTCAGTCTTTCAAAGTATCTATGAATTCCATTTTCTATGGCAAAATTATTTCATAGTAAAAGCATGCATTACATTTTTGCTCATCATAAGGAAGAGATAGTTACTGTCCCTTCTTTTCATGTAGCTTATAGAAGAAATGTTTTGTATTTTGAGCAATGCCACCAACTCCAGACCCAAAATTATGGCATTGTTTCCTGTTCAGTTCCTCAGCCACTTGGAAATGCTTAGTTTTAACAAGCACTGTAGTAAAATTCCTTGGAACTCTGCAGCTGGTGTAACCCTGTCTCTGCAAAGTAAGTCTATACTCTGCACATCTTAACCACATTCTGTCCAGCTGTATGAGGCTATGTCAAATAATGATTCCATCTGATTAATTCTGTCATCCATACTGACGGAGAAAACTAAGACTCTCCTGAGAAACTCACCAAATTTCAAAAAGTCTAGAACTTCAAAAGGAATATGGGAATCAGGTAAAAAAAACCAAAACCAAAACAGCCGTACAACAGTTCTTGTTTATTATCCTCCTCTTACACTCTTCAGCAGAATACAATCCACAAGATCTGACAGGGAAAATACCCAAGGTGAAGGGGGAAAATAACAAAAAAAGAACCATCTAAAAAAACCACCCACCCACTCACCCACCCAAAAAAATCCAAAACCAACACAAACTTTAATAGGAAGGAGATCAAATATCCAAATCTAGAATGGCAAAAAAAAAAAAAAAAAAGTTTAGGCAAAAAGCTTATTTGGTACCCTATTGAAAAATATCTATGTAAAGTTCAAAGAATAATGACTTAATGACACCATCTGAACAGCAGAGAAGCATTACTAAACAAAGTTATCTTTAGGGATTAACCCTTACTTTAAAAGTAGGTTCTTGACAACTCAGCCTATGTATCAACTATATCACTCCCTTCGCACACATTTCTACCAACCCCCCTCCAGGGCATATTTATTTAAATTTCCTCTCACTGTGGTAGCTTCATAGAAGAAATTTAATTTACTTTCCTTTCCCAAGAGGAAAGAATTTGTAAAATCTAATTTTCATGTAGTTTGGTCCAGTAATGCAGGACTCAATGAAAAACTGCATTAAAGTGTTGAACAGGCAGAATTTGATTGCATGTTATGTTGGCAAGGTTTCAGTAGATAGTGTCTGTTTCAGTACACCCAGACGGGTATAACATCTGCTTGGGATGCATTTATGAAAGGTTGTTTCCTACTGTATATCCTAGTCAGTAGATGATAAATTGAGAAAGACCTACTGGGTCACAGAACTGTGAATTAAGTAACTCTCTGAATAGTACTGACTTCAATGAAAAAAAATTAGAAGTATTGTTGTTGCAGTTTTCTTATTTGTCAGATGGGCAAAACACCACCCACACTGCTGATTCATATGGTATCATCAGACAGCAGTGCACAGGAAGCTCTACAGGAAGACCACAAAAGATGACGAGCGTCCAAAAACGGACAGATAGGCAGAAACATACCAGTAAGAGCATACACACACCACTGGAATCAGGAAACCACGGAGCTAGCGAGCTACAGCTTCTCTCAATCATTAATATTAGATCCTCAAAAATCTACTTCTTTAAAATCTACGTTTCTTCTCTGAAAGAGAGATAAGGAAAAGCTATGCATTTTTTAATGGGAGGGAGTTGCTGTTTAAAACATTTTGCAACGCAGTGAACGAGTACTCTGTTACAGCAAGGGCAGCCAGTTGCAAGTCATTGTTTATCACACAAGAAGGACATGAGCTACAAGGCTGTACTACCATGCCCCTCTCTGATTAGGATGGTTTTATTTATAAATATGGCCCTGCAGAAGAACTTCTTGTTTGAAATGAAGCCTTTCACAATAAGTCTAATAATAAAGTCGCACAGTTTGTTTTCCTGGTCTGTAGCACTAGAACTACCCACAGGTAGTTAAAAGAATTCCAAGGCTCCAGTTGGAACAATGCCAACAGGTGTTTAGATTCCTCCCTAAGAGCGGGAAGACTTGGGTTGAAAGCAGTAAATGAGCTATACAAAACACAGGATGATTACACAAATTCTAAAACGACTTCTAAAAACTAACAAGCCTACACAAGCAGACATATCCCCTTCAAATTGCAAAAGGGATGCAAAGCTTGTCCTTAGAAACTTCCTGACCACACGTCAGAAACCACTTGCACAGTCTATGTTCTGCCTTGCAGAAATACCTCACTTCTCAGTGTGCAGGCTCCTTTGCAACCTCTGAGATCTGTCCATTCACGCAATCCTCAATTTCCTCATACATACCCTTAAACACCTTTCTCTTACAAGCAAGTTTGAATCAGACAAGTAACTCCAACTTTCTGTAATAAAAATCCATTTTATACTGCATACATCACAGTACATACATGCACCAGTCAAACATTCATGTCATTTAGTGATGTCTCTGTTCAATACCAACGGTTCCTCCATCATTGAAGAACTACTTAAATTCTTTTATTGCAGGAGTTTTCAAAAGCATCCTAAAGTTGCAAGTGGTTGAAAAAACCCTCCAGCTTTTTCAAAAAAGAGAGTAAGTATTGAAGTTAATTGCTTCCACAAATTGTTACTGCACATCTAAATTAAAGAATTCATACACTATTTTTGAAAAATGTCACCACATTTCATTCTGTCCCGTGCCCTTCTGCTTATTTGCAGACTACTGGCTGCAAGAGATTTTATAATACCCAGTATGTTTTTGCACTGTTTTGAATGGCTTTATTTTCAATCCTTCATTTTTACTCTTTCAACTTTTCAAAGGTCAAGGCAGTATTTAAAAGTTTTAGTGACAGAGAAAGTAACAGAAAGAAAAGGAGAAAAAATAACTAAAGGAATCCTATAAAGTTCTAGATTTATGAGAAAAAGTAATTAAAGCTTTACTGCAAAGATTTCAGCTTTCAAGAATTCCTTTCTCAATTCGGAGTCTGAATGAAAGCAGCTTAAAAAAAAAATAATGCATAGGGCCAAAGGAATCTCAAAAAAGTCTCTCAAAAATATTCTGTCCCAGAAATCACAGTTTTCTCTGATTACATGGGTTTGAGGTGGGGGGAACATGTAACACACACAAAAAAATGCCAAACAAACAGAAAATCCTACCCTCTAAGAGCTTAAAAATTGCACAAGCTTCTTTCTATTTGATTGTGACGGGTGCCTTTATGAAGTGAGTTTAGCTTTCAGAAGCTGGTATAGTGCATTAGTCTGGCCTTAGTTTTATTCTCAAACTACACTTGTGCATATGCTGCTAGGGCTTAAAACATGAAGGTACTTTTGCATAGAATGTCATCTTGACTGGTATTCTTAATAAAAATAAACAGTTAAAACCAAAAGCAACAAAAAACCCCTCTTCCAATCCCAACTGTGTATTCTTTTCTGTTACTGAAGAAGTGGACTGGTAACTGATACTACCTTTGCATCTACACTCAGTTCAGAAGCAATATTGTAGTAAACTGCAGAAAACAGCTATTATATCAGAAGTACTCTTAAAAATCTTACATGCGAGAAAAAATCCTGTTTCTGCACAACTACAAGTCGCCAGTATACTCTTAAGAGATTACTTAGTGAATCCTGTGGGTGTGAAAACTACTGAATGTCTGTTTTGTACTCGGCAGATTCTGCTTTAAATGATTCTTCAAGGAACCCTGAGTAATGAGTGCTACAATGTGAGTCCAATTCCAACTACCAAACTGAGCAGAACCTGCAGTAAAGAAGAAACTACTGTGCTGCCTCAAAAAATAATCATAATTCACTAATCAGGCACTCATACAAATTTAATTTCCATTTTGTTCTAAAGCTCCTCATAAATGCAATATGACGTAGGGTGGCTTTAGAAATGGTACAGTTAGTAAAACAAGTCTGCAGTTGGACCTTCTAACGTCAAGATGATGCTTTTCTTCTACAACCTACAAAGTAAAATCCCTGTAGATCACAAATAGATACAGAAGATAATTACTCAAAATGAAATCCCATCCCTGTGTTTTTGTATTCTTTGGACGAACAGCAACAAACATCACAATAACCATGAAGTGGTGTAACTAACCCCAAACACCATGACGGGACTTATAAGGTTTACACAGTAACTACGCCAAGAGCTCTTCCTCTGTGGCACATCCCCACTGTTCCTCTACCTCGCATACAGTTGTGCTGGAGTGCAGGAGAGAGGTGGGTGTGCCCAAGGCTTATTTAGCTCCAGGAATAAGCAGTTATCTTTTCACACAACCTGTACAATTAGCAGCATTTTGTTTACAGTTGAAAAAACAGCTGGATAAAGACTGTAGATTAGATGCAAAGAAAGTCTTCGGACATCAAGAGCACCCACCTAACCTCCTTGTACAGCCAACAATATGTACAAAGAGCTTAAGTTCTCAAACCAGCAGTCACAGTTTACCAAACAAACAAACAAAACCCCCCTAAAAATAGAGAGCACCTCCAAATACAAATTACTCTGGATACAATTTGCATATTGGAAATTTTCAAATAACACTCCAAACTAGCAAAACATGTACACACAATCTATTACTACACCCTATCTACAAATTGGCTTAGAAGGTTAACAACTAAACAATAAGCCAAATTTTCACTCTGGACAATAGGTCATCTTCATGCAACGGGCTTAATTAACAAGAAAAAAAAGCTTAAATGTGAAAGCTTTTCCTCTGTATCACTTGCCCCAGCCAAGTGCCCACAAACTCTTCTAAATGATAGGGACTAAGGAAATGGAGAGACATGTGAGAGTTAGAGAAATGTTAGGCAGGATTAAGAACAACTCTTTGTAGTTACTACCCTTCCAACTCAATATTAAGCTCTCTTCTGTCATGCCTGAGACTGTTCACAGAAGCGACTTGCTCATAATAAATGACCTTCTACCTAATCAGTATCTCAGGTCCAACATAACATTAAACAGTCTACAGTTAAGATCTGTACACATTTTTTGCCAAAGCTGAAGCACATAACCACAGCCTTGTGTTTGATTATTATGAAAACTATTAGAAAAAACCTAAAACATAACACAACTAATGTCATGCTTAGGTTTCCCTTTGCCAACCTCCTCTTTCAGAAGAAAACAGTGGACTCCTGCCTCATGCCTCACCTCTACGCAATCACACAAAGTGAATATAAAGTCTAAAATTTGAGCTACATGGGCCCACAGTCTGAAAAGAGGTAGACATGGTTGGACTGATGAAGTGTGAATATGTAATCAGCTCTTCATGTGTAGACTTTATACATACTTTAACAAAGGAGGGGGAAAAAAATTAAAGAGAAAAATAATCTTTCAGAAAAAGTAGAGAATCCAAGAAATCACGTGAATACCTCTATCAGGCAATAAATCCCACAATACAAATAAAATTATACTTGAGGAAAAAAAAGGCGGTGCAGGGCGTTTTGGTTTTTAAAAGAACTCTTCTGCTTAACATCAGGATGTTCTCAGGTCAAGCTGCATTCTACTATAAGACAGAGCCTTCCTGCATCTCAGAAGTTGTAGATTTTACCTCATAGGAAGTAAAAAATGAACAAGAGACTGACAAAACCCACAGAAAAATATGGCTCATTTCAGCTGAAGATTTCTTAATCCATTGGAGTAAACCTTATTGCAAGTAACCATTGTTTGTTGCTACAAATGAACAATGAAGACATGAGATTTGAAAAACTTTCAGTCATTCTACATAATGTAACTGGAACATAATTGGATCCAAGTTTTACACAAAAGTTTACTGTGGGAAAGAAATATTTTCATAAAGCTTCAGAGGAATATATTACAAAAATATTTCAATCTGGAATTACTTCAGAAATAAATACTTAGTAGCTTTAGTACATCTTCTGTATAAATAAGTAATTAGGAAGCTATTACTGTTAAATATTTTCCTCTAGGAAATACTTATATATGGTTATGTTTATATGTTTTCTGTACAAAACGATATTATATAAACACCTATATTTACATAACTGCTGTTAATTATGAAGAAAGTCAGAAGCATTCCAAGAGTACAAAATTTCATTACCTTAAAATAAATGCCACACTCCTATTACACACAAAAATCATATATTTCCTTTTAGACATACAGTATCATCTGCAAGCAAAATAACTAAGTGACAAATATATCTGAAGTAAAATAGTCAAAGAAAGGAAACAAAAAAAAATGCTAGAAGCCTGTTTTCCTATATTTATGGTCCTTTATCCAGTGCATGAGTGATCACAATATCTACAAGAATCTGCCAGCAGTATTACCACCCATTTGTTCTCCACACTAATAGTAAAACGGTGGAACTGGAAAGATAAAACATGGACATCACGCCCCACATGAGTGCTTTTGCATATGACTTATCACTTCCCAGTAGAAGAGGGCAGTTAATCACCTAAAATGTTGTATTTTAAAAAAAAAAAATCTTCACTTTAAACAACATACAAAAGAAGGCAGGAAGAAATCCTATTTATCTGCAAAAAGAGTAGCTAAAACTTAGTTTTCTAATTTTTGTTGAACTGCAAGCTAAGATGGTTTCCTCATTTCATACTGGTGAAATTACCTATTATCTTACTGATGAAGAGTGTTAATTTACCTGTATGTATATATTTTAAGTAAAGATATTCTCAGCTCTTCATGGAATCTTCAACCCTGCTTGCCTAGCTTACTTCTGATACGCAATCATATTTAACCTACACTTGGAAAAATATCTAAAACTCACACTTCTGTTGGGGTAAAGTATGAAACAATTAAGCAGAATATAGCAGAGGAAAAAAAGCAACTTACAAATCCACTGCAGCAATACAGGCAAATGCAAGAGACCTCTGCTCTAAACAGACAGCGAGCAAAAGCATGAACTGGTAGAAAGAGGACAGGATATAAATTACTACGTGTATGGGGGTTTTGTTTGTTTGCGTTATTCAAATATAAAGGAGGAGAAAGAAAACAGCAGAGAGTTGGAAAGAATGGTAAGGTCACAGGTAAGTAGATAAAGACCTGCTGAGGTCAAATGTCTGTAAGACTGGAAAGGTGCCAGAGTGAAAGGCACTGCATGACAGGAGTAAGTGACTGACAGAAGGAGACTGACAAAAAGACGAGAAAGATGATTGGGGAGAGGCTGGGATCTGGTTAGGATTGTCAAAGTCCTGACAAACGACTTTCTATGAAGTGGTCAGGAAGAAGAGTTCATGGCTTTGCTGGACTCCCTAAAGCTCACTGATCAGCGTTCTCACGGGAGGAAGCATGTCTATCAGGGAGATGGTTTTTACCCCATGTGATGGCTCTTGAAAAAAACAAAACAACTCTATCTTTAGTTCCTATATTGGAATACATGGTGATAAAGGTAATACTTCAAATCTAACTATACTCTCTTCCATGTTGGCTGGCTCTGCAGGAATCTGTTTCTTGCCAAAATAATGCATCTGGAGCTTCCCAGTGTTAGAAGCATTTAATTCTTCGGCAAGGCTTCCATTTATTGGGTAGATTTTTGTTTGTGAGTGCCTGGAGAAGAATGCTTGAGTATTTAAATACTAACTGAGCACTGCGACACATTAAATACTAACACCAGTAGTATAAATCTATTTCTTGTAACCTGCTTTAAGTCCTCTGCTCCAGGTTTGAGACGCTGCAGAATACTGTTTGTGCGGATGGCACAAAACGCTCAGGTTTCTCCATCTACTTGAAGAGCCACTTCATTATCCTTGTTCCAGACCAATAAGCATTACATTTCACCATCCCAAGAACATCATTCTTGCTTAAAAAAAAAAAAAAACCCACAACAAAAACACCCAACAAAACCTCCAAAACATACCATCCCAAAGACCAGAAATCCCACACATCCTGCATCATCTGACAGTCAGTAAGCCTCTCAGTGTTTGCACACTCACGGTCTGGATTCAGTCCTTCAAACTCTTTGCATATCAAGTGAGGTGTCTGCAGGAGGCCCCTTCCTCTGACCTAGGTTTGTTCAACACCAAATTTCACCAAAGAGATCTAGAACACTTAACACTCATAACTGTTTACCCAAGATACAAGTTTATGCAGTCTGACTCCATATCCACTCCTGTTGTCCTGCTTCCGTCTGTGTTTTTATTTATTTGCTCCACTGAATTTGTGTGGCTTAGAAGAAACGCGCTAACAAGGTAAACATGGACTTGAAGCCAATGCCAGTAAGATTTTGGACTTTGAAAGCATTTCCCATATCTGCTTACTTTTACTGCAAAACGTTCCCCAAAGGGAATAGGCATAAATACAGAAACAACTTCAGCAGAAAACACTCTTAGAAACTTAACAACAAATGTCTAGGTCTACAATAAAACTTGCTTTTAAGCTTTCAGCCTCTTTAAAAAACTTTGTTGTAGCCTGTTCTGTTACCGTTACTCATGTTAGTTATCTTGTTATGAATATTTAAACAGCGTCACAGGAATTATGGGCATGGGATTCAAGTAAGATTTCCTGCCTGTTAATCACCATAGAGTGACACTGTCCCCTAGAACAGAAAGGCAACCTGTCTCTTGCAAGTTACTTTGAAAGGGAATAGTATGGGGTAACAGTGGTAGTCGAGTGTTTAGTGCAGTAAGATTTATTTGCTTAGTACAGTAACAGGTTTGATAGAATTTCTCAACCACAAGATGGGGAGGGTGGGGGGAGTGAGGACACCCATGTATACTCCCCATTCTTCAGCAATACTAGGTATGTTAAAAAAAAGGTAGAAAATGAGAAATGGACGCTACACTATTTGAAGGAAAGGGTTCTAAACCATTATGAAGAACACTGGGAATACAAGAATTTAGAAGACTAAAATGATTGGTGGTCTTATTTCAGTATTTAAACAGAGAGAGATAAGCATAGATTCACAGTTCAGATTTTTAAACAGACAAATTGTAAAAAATATAAACCTGTATTTTAGGTTTTGAGTATCTGTGTTTGCACAGATTGTGGTACTGCGCACTCACAAAATTGTGCAAAGACAGGTAATTTTAAGAATTGCTTATGAACAGTTCTATAAACAAACAAGGCTTTCCCATATTTCATAAAATACTTCTTACTCTAAAATTCAAGAGCCATACGAAAATGCCACAACTTAGAGTTAAAAATAATTAACATAAGCACAGTAACATTTACCCAAAAGGAAACTAAAAACCAGTCCATAAGCCACCATTTCCTATGACAAACTAGGGATCACCCTCACCCGTTATCGTAAAGCTCAGTAGAGCTCATATTCTGAGTTAAACACAAAAAAAGAAATTTCTTTCGTGTTAAAATGCTCTATCATCAGTTCTGAGATACTACATTCCAAACACTAATAGTTACATTTCTTCAATTGACTTTCACTACTCTGATAATAAACCTTTCAAAACAGCCTAGAGTATTATAATATAGGACAACACATTTCAGTCTCTGCCTCTTGCTACGTTGAGTATATTAAAATAATACAACCTAAATGTTGCTGTGATGTTGTACACCACACAAAGATATGAAAGCACTTCGATTTCCAGCAGCAGAGCTCAAAACACTTCAATTTTAATAATTCTCAGTTAAAGGTAAGAAAATTGGTACAGTAATAGAAATGCACTTCTACTGTAGCCCCAGACTACTGCAGAGCATGAAGTGTTTGACAAAAAAGGGTCACTTTTCTTTAGACCCAACCACATCAATACCAGCTTGAGCTGCAATTTTCTAAACTATTGTGCAAACCAAATACTGTGCTAAAAATATGCTGTTACTTAAACTTTGAGATATTCTCTCCAGAGATAGGACTTCCTGATAGGAGATTCAAATTAGTAGGAAGTGCCCTTCCTGTGTTTTCTAGACTGCCAGGCTAACGAGTTTGTTTTCAACGGCCTTCAAAAAAAAAAGGAACAGATTAACCAATTGATTGGTGTCCACTGCTTTGAAGTGAAGTGACCTTGTAAACAAAGGTTAAGTGTAATAGACCGCAACCACCTCTCCTCTAGCACGATCCTGTAGCAAGTTTGGTTTCCCCTGTATTTCTGAAGGAATTTGTACAGGAATTCCTTTGAGACCCTGTCAGTTGGTGATTTCTATTTCGCTCTGCATGTACCCCTATCAGAAACTGATCGGAACACTTGTGAAGGAGCTGAGCACAAAGATAGACTCCCACTTTCAGGAAAGTCGTTTTTATACAGAGAAAGAGAACAGCTCTGGCCGTCTGTTTACAGCTATGCCAAACCTAACTGACTTGCTCCAGCTACATAAGAACACTGTATTAATTCTAGACTCTTCACTTAAACAGTAACTACGGAACATATACGCCATAATATAATACAAGGAAAAAAATTCCCCATTTATGACTAGGATTTCCAGATACTAAGGCAAAATGACAACCAATACCAATTTTGGGGCCGGGGGGAGGCGGGGGGAAAGACTGCACTTTACATCAGCTAACTTTTCCGGACAATACGCAGTATGCTTTGCACAAAGCAAAAACATGGAACCAAAAGGCTGCAATGCACATACAAATGCAGTTTTCGTTTTAATACTAATTACACACTCAATTTTGATTCCTGAAGGATGAGGGGAAACCAGACAGCTCCAGTACACAGTCAGACTAGGAAGTTCAACAGTTTCTTTCACAAACTAGGACAAGTTTTTCAAAGCTTTTCATGTGCACAAAAATCCCCACCCACCATTAAAGAAGGTTAACAATATGGCTTTTGACACCCTGACTTCTCACTGCATAAACTCAGGCTCCTGCAAAAAGCGATGACGATCTGCAAGGACTTTAGAAAATGGAGAAACAAAGCTTCTTTAACCTTGTAATAATCTTTACCTTTCCCACTTCAAAATTAGATGCCTTAAAACATATACAGCAGTTAAAGTCTAATACTTAAACTTCGTGTATGCAGACACAAAAGATTTTCATCTTAACACAAGTTTATTTCATCCTATTTTCCCCAGTTAACGGAAGCTTACTTCTTTATCATAAATGTCCCTGCTCTTGACAGTTTCTGGTACTTTAAAAAACATTAGAATAAAAGAACTTTTGACTAAGTCATTAGGAAAAGTACTATTTTCACCCAGGATTACTAAATTATCACTAAATACTCTTTCACAAGATTGAAAGAAAGGTAAGCCCTCCACTTCTGAAAGGTCTTAAACTCTCCACCTGACAGAGTTGCTGATAATGGCTCAACAGAAAAAATCAGGACAAGTTCTCAGGAAATGTCATCAAAATCATACCACTCCTGTGACAAGAAGTGGGAGATACAGCTGCGTAATTCTGTGCCTTACCATGTATTCAAGGAAATATTAAGCATTTTACTCTCGTTCATGCAATGCTTACAATATTTTACTTATCTTTCCTTCAAAAAGTAAAAATAAATTAAAAAAGAAGTCAGGCTAGTCAGAGACGAACCTTTCAAACATTTCAAGTGTATTTTGCCCTTCTACACTTCAGTAACAGCATCAATCTGAAGAGAATCTGATTGTTTTAAAGTCTTGCATCAAAAATTTTATTTCACAGGCACCCTCACCTATTTTTCTAATAATTTGAATTTTTTCCACATGTAATGTTAATGGCAAAGCAGAAAGGATCTGGTACAGATCAGAAGAACGACCTAACTGTGCTCTGGCCAGAGCATGGCCTGGGAGGAAAAGACAAGGGGGAACCAAAGTCACAGTCAAACAGCAGCCTGCCATTAAACCTCTGCCTTGTGACAAACTTCCCAGCATCTTATTAAGAGCAGCTATCTTGTTAAAAGCAGCACCGTTGTGTTGTTAAAGCAGTGAACAGGGCAGATGACTAAAAGCAGGACTGGAAGATGCCATTTTTTTTTCGAAGTTTGAGTATGATGTGTGACACAGTTTTGAGACCTTCAGTATATCTCCTAAAATGAAAAAGAATAAAAGCTTCAGCTACAGAAATAAACAAAAATCTCACCTTGTTATGGTCATGCTTGTATGGGATTTTGAGAGTATCCATGGCTCTGATCATGGCCTGCATTGCTGTAAATATGTTCTGGTACACGAGTTTCGTAAAGCCCTTTTTGTCTTCATCAGAGTAACCTGATCCATGAATGATTCTCATCTGCTTGATAAACGTGCTTTTGCCACTCTCTCCTGTGCCTGCAAGACAAATAAGGATAGGCTTTAGCCACTGGACACAAACATGACTTTTTTTGCACAGTGCTGACAGCTTGTTCAGTGCAGGTCTGAACAGTAGCAAGTGGTACTTGACAGGTAACTACAAGGACCAGTGCACTGTCAAACAGCAGCATCAATAGCAGCTGAAGTACCACTGAATTAAAACTTGCATTTTGATTTAACAAGTAATCCTAATGAGTAAAACAAAAATTAAAAATATACATATAATAGATGACTGCATATTTTAAAATCTTCCATTCTTGAAGACATAATTGTCCAAAACATCTAACTTAAGCTAATTGTTATGAGACATTTTATCACAAAAATTTGGGAAGAAAAAAACGCACTTCCTTGGCTGACTTTCAGGACATGGTAGGCAGTGTACAACCAATAGATATGTTTGTGGGTTTGTTGGGGGGTTTTTTGTTTGGGTTTTAAAAAAAAAACAACAACAAAACAACCACCCAGCAAACAATCTAACAGTTATAGCCCTGAAAACTTTAACCTCAGGAACATGTGATATCAGTGTTAATTAAAATTTGGCTCATATTCATTAATGGGCAGTCATTCCTTTTTCCTTTTCAATTTTTTCACGTCTCTGTACTTTGTACTGGTAGTAGTTTGTCAACATTTCTGACTATTTGTCAATTTGAAGTTAAGATCTGCTCGTTACAAATTTCACACAGGATACACATCACAAAACATTCTTCCTTTGCTCCAATGCAGTGAACTCATCCTCTGTGACTAGAAGAGCTTATCTATATTATTGCTGTGTTTGCTTAAAAGGAGGAGTTGAAATTTAGAATGAGCAGTTGCACAGCCACATAACCCCTGCATTCACCCGGCTACCCAGCCCCTGCAGGAAACAAACCACATGCACCAGGGTGCATTGCTCAGTGCTATGCTTTTCAGTCTGGGTTTTATTTTAATCATTTCTGTAATGCCTTCATACAATAGCACTCATGTCCCAGGACGAAGGCCACCTTATGACCCTTAATGTTTTAGGTGTCTTGTCAGAGAAGTGTGCTTCACAGCAGTACAGTGCAAGGTTAAAGGAGCAATCCTTAAGCATTTCTGAGATAGCACATGTTGCAAAAATCTAAGCTGGAAGCTTCTAAAAGCTTTTGCCTTTACCAAGAGCAGCATTTTGAAACCCTCAGTGCCATTTCCCGCACGCATAAAACGAACTTCTAACATGAGTCTTCCTTACACACATATTCCCAGAAAATCAAGCACGATGTCACATACCGACCAATTTTACTTTCTCTGGGGAGAAAGTGGTTGTTATTGTAATGAAGAAAAGAGCATTCTGAAGCTGAAAAGTGAGATCAAGCCTGCTTCCTCCCTCAGCCTTCCCAGGGATCCTCAGCCTGCCCTGTGGTCAGGAGCGCAGCACTACCTGCGCAGGGCACCTCAGCAGGGCACTGCCTAGCCACTGGGCAGAACCTGCCCCACACAACCTGATGAATTCATGCTAACCAGGCACAGGTCTTTGCAAAAAGATTGCAGTACAGGCCATCATGGGTCAATGACATCTGCCTGTCTTCCATTCTAGGCAATACAGAATTATTACGTAGTAAAAACTACTTTAGGCTACCCTTAAGACCACCACAGTTTTTCTCTTTTTTCTGAAACCTATGAAACAGTCATGTCCTTATATATGAAGTGAAATCAAGTGCCAAACCACACGTTTTTTAGTAATTTTGTAATACTGTTCAGCTTTTCGGCACGGTATCACAGAATCATAAAATCATTAAGGTTGGAAAAGACCTCTAAGATCATCAAGTCCAGCCATCAACCCAGCACCACCATGTCTACTAAACCATGTCCCAAAGAGCCACGTCTACACACTTTTTGAACACCTCCAAGTGAGGGTGACTCCACCAACTCTCTAGGGAGCCTGTTCCAATGCCTGACCAAACACGTCACACATTTAGCACAAAAATCTGTTCAACATGAGCCTATAAAACACAGAATGGTTATGAGATGCCTTTCTGACACTACTAACTCTTTTACTAAAGATTCTACTTTAATTAATGCATAAGAAAATAATTTCCACCAAACATTTCTGAATCAGTGGGATACAAAGTGACTTTCAGTGTTGGTCCTGATGCTTGCCTACATGGGAATCCAGATTCCTTCAAAATACCCACAGGCGAATTCAGCGTAGAGATAGGAGGAACATGTCTGTATTATCTACTCTGTTTTAAAACCTGAAGCTTCTAATTCTTTTAACTGTTTATTGGGAGTATAGGTAGCAATCAGTATCACACATGATAATCACACACAAGAAAACATGGAGATAAAACAAGGTGCATCACATTGGAGAAAACAGTATTTCAGATAATTTACACCTTGAAAGTGAGTCTACAAAAACCGCAATATGTAGGAAAACAAAATAAAAATCCCCAAAAGAATCTAAAATTTAAGTCTGCATCGTACTCAGCTTTGTGGTTCTGTAATTTGGTGTCACTGTACTATGACTTTGCGAGCCAGACCAGTAACAAATTACATTTGGAGATCTAAAGACATGTAGATACACATACACAATATATGTATACATTTTTTCATATACATATGAAAAACACATATCGTACATGCATATAAAATTTGTATAGCTGCCTATACACACATGACAATGGTATTTCTCTCTCTTTTTGAAGGCCATCTCAAAAGTTTCCTACAGTCTGCCTCTTCCCAGATCAATGCTTAAAACTACTTTCTTGTGCTGGCCCACACACTAATATTCTGGTTAAGCCAGCAAAAACGATGAGAACGTTTCTAGTCCTCCTTAACCGCATCGAGTGTCACATGTGCAGGGGCAAAGCGTGAAAAGTATCCTGGGGAAAAATGAAATCATGGAACATTTCCAGCACAGAACACACAAAAGTAGGATAAAAGAATATGATAGAAGATTATAATAAAATGTACAGGACTACACCAAGATTACTAAGAAGTGATCATGTTAATTTTCAGCACAAAATAGAGGAACTCACAAGAACTTCACATTGATAGTTCCTCTTAGATTGTTACAATCAAGGGTAGAAAGTAAATATTTTTATATTGTTGCTGACAAGAAAAGCATACAAAGAAAATTTCAAGTGTGGCTTTTTTTTGTTTGTTTTTTTTAATGGTGGCATCAAATCTTTCTGCAAAAATAAGTCCTGTTTACGTGAAAACTTCTTAATCATGATAGAACACTGTTTACAAGCACGTCACTAGAGATTTGCTCAGATACTCTCCCCAGACCAAAATAATGGGAAAAAAACCCAATAATGTTACTTAATATCAAAGGAACAAGGAAAAGTTTGGCACAGTGAATTACCAGGGTTAGCTAAGCAAAGCCACAATCATTACAGTATTATTCTTGGTGGGGAGTGGGATTTTAAATTATCACTGTGAACAGCACTGAGTCAAACCTCGATTCATGTATTTTCTGGCTTTTAGAATCACATGACTGGCATTTTAAGAAGATCAGGACATTGACTGATACGACGCAACTGTGCTTTCTACAGCCTCATCCATTACAGAGCAAGTTAAGAACTACAACTGGGCAGTATGTTCCTAAAACATTACCTATCACCATAAAGAACAAAATCAACACTCGGTAACAGGCTGAACAGGACTTTTGAGTGGGCCTGTTTCACCTGGACAAAATAAGAAAACTTTAAAGCGGATAAAAACAATCTGCATGTCCTGAGAGGATCTGAATGTCTTACAGCTTCTGCTAACTACTGCTTCTATCACTGTTGTCCCAGGAATACCTCTAGCTGATACAGGAGAGAGGAAAGGTGGAATGCCAACAGAGCGGATCAGCAGAATCGACCGAGGTGGGATAAAACTATACTGAGATAATTTTTCTGCTTGCTGCTGTTGCACATTTAAGTAAGTTAAGACTTGGATCAGATCTCTGAAGGCAGATGAGTAGCATCTTCTCATCTGTTAGAAGACAGCTGAAGGCCACACAACATTAATTGAGATTTAGGTATAACACCACCACTACCACCACCCTCCCTCCTCACCTTTTAAAAATAGTGACTTTCCAAAAAAACCCAGAGTCTTAATATAACCCTTGGGTGGTACTCTACAGTGAAGTTAATAGTATGACTGAAAAAAAAAAAGAACTTCCTGATTCAAGCACACATTATGGTTGGTTTTTTATTTAATTTCTTTCCAGATTAAAAAACCCAAAAAACCTAACTGATGAATGAAAAGAATTAATTGCCTTCTAAAAGAAGTAAAGAAATGTCTCAAATAATGACAGATTTCCACCCCAGTGTGGCACAGAGAATTATCAGAATTTTTAAGTAAAAGCTTAGCCTCTTACAACCTGGCGTACTCTGAAGACCTTCGCAATTTTTTTTCCTTCATATGGTAATAGCAACAAATATTACTGCATCATCAGGAATTTTAGAACCAGAGATCTGAAAGTCGCCTCTGCAGTATTATTTTCAAAAGCAGAACCAGGAAGGAAGTCAGGTTGCTTAAATGCAGTAGTAATCCCTTATGTGCGTGCTTGCATGCACATACATATCACACACAATTTATTGCATTGTTACTATTACTCTTGCTGCACTTCCTGCAAGAACGAAACTACAAAATGTTGAAACACAACATTTTTTTGCCATGCGAAACTTATGGAAAAACTTAAAACATGGTTAAATTTAAATACGCAGCAATGCAGTTACTGGCAGAGTGGCTTCAAAACCCATGTGGTAGCTGACAGGGAAGACACAGGAGACTAACTTAAAAATAATTCAAGGCTAGAAGCCTAGGCTGACAAACTTTTCCTTCACGTGGGTATGCAATGCACATCGGTACTTGTTTTCACATTTCTCTGCATTGTAACTTATATAAAACTGAAGTATAATATCCGGCGTGATCAAATACAAGGCCGGTTTTAAACTAAAACAACAAAGATGCTATTCTCTAAGCAAAATCCACACTGGCATCTGTTAAGGAAAGAAATGCTGCTAAACCATGCCTGACTCTCAGTGTTTATTCCTAAGTCTGACCTATGAAAAGGCAAGGGGAAAAAAGGGCTATATTTTACTGTTTGAAGTTTCATATTTAAATTAAGTAGAAATGGACATTCTTAATATGTAAGACAAAAAAAAAAGCCATTGAAACCCACTACTGTCTTACTCACTATCCATATGCATTTACTAAGTACTGTTAAATGAACAGTGTGTATGTGCGCAGAAGACTGGGTTTTAACTTGGCACTTGGTGGCAGAAAGAAGCCCAGAGGCACCTGGAAAGTGAAGATTCATGGGTCAGAGTGGAATCAACGTTCTGTGCAGACTGGGCATAGCCGGACACCTCTATCTGCTGATCATTTTTCTACTTGCTGTATATACTACACCTACACTGCTTCATCAAATACTGACCCAGAAAAAGGAGTCTGTTGTGCACTGCCTCACAGATTTAAAGAAAAGTGCAGAAATCAACCTCATCGGGTATTAAGTAGTAGAGTAACTCATACAAGGAGTAAGAGCTAAAACAGTAATAGAAGTGACACAAGAGAAGAAAAATATTTGATTTCAACTATAAAGTTGTATTTCACTTGGAAGAAAGTTTTATGTCCTCTCTGCTACTACTAACTCAGCTGTAGAGAAAACAAAAAATATGGTTTCTTTTGTTGCTGTTCCAGCCGTGGAATGCAGCAGGATCACATTTCTGCTGAAACCAAGTATGGCCCTATATGAAAACATAAAAACCGTGCAGAATTCAGGCCTTGGACTGGCCTGGTTTTGTAGGCGCCAATATATCCAAAATGTATTACAGAATGCATGAGATCATCCTGGCAGCTGAAGCAAAGGAGCCAGTCTGCCCTACCACTTGAAAAAGCAGTTTACAGACTCATCGTTGAAGGCCACTGTCAGGAGGGGATGTGGGGCTGGTAAGCATCTGCAGCTCAACTCCCTGAGATGGAGGCAAAGCTCCCCAGCTCACTCCGTAACATCTCCATGCAAGTTCCGGTGCAGAACTAGAGTATCTCTTATCCATCAAAAGAAGGCAGTGCGGCTAGCAATACAAGCCAGCTCCTAAACAAACGGCTCTGTCCATCTGACATGGTTGAGCACCTATACAGACATGTTTCTGATCCTGACACCTTATGAATGGGTCCTTGACCATCATCTCTGTCAATAGTGGTCACAACTAGAGAGTTGTCCATCAGCTTCAAGCTGGTACAGCTATTTATTGCCCAGCAGTCCTTTCTAACAGAGGACTCTTAGTACTCTCTGCAACTTCTTCTCTATGGCTTAAAGATATTGTCTCCATATATACTGTACCTCTGTACCATACCTGTTGAAAGATACTTAAGGACCAACCTATACCTCCAGTTATTTTATTTATTTATTTATAATTTATTTATTTATTATTTATAATTAAAAATTATTTTTTGGAATTGACCATTTTCATCTTGGTCATAAAAGCTGAGGTAACACCAAAACATCTAAATGATAACTCATCCAGAGACATGAATAGAATTTCTACGAGGAAATACTACAAGCCTTGATAATGAATATAGTAGGCATATTTTTTATTTTCCATAAAATGAACAGTAGTACTGTAGTATCTTCCTTCTGTGATCAAATTCCTTAATTAACATTAATAGATTACACTACACAAGAGTCACTTGATGTAAGGAAACATTTTTGATGGGGTTTCAGTTAGACTAATGGAAAAGATTATGGAACAGGAAAGCATCTGAAGTTTCAAGCACGGCAATGAAAGAAGCCAGAAAGGCAGATAAGGTCTCCCGACGTTTGTTCCTACACCAGTGGTACAGTTTTGTATTTACATTAAAAACGGAATGGAATAACTACAAAAAGCTAAGTTAGAAGAGAACTTTGAGATTTAACAAAGCAAAAGTTTAAATTTAGAGTCGTTAATAAGAAAACCTGCGAGAGGTGTACATACTGTTGTATTGCCAAATGTTTGTTCCACTGACAGAATCTCTTGAATTTAAAAATCACAACATAATCATAATTTTAACTATTTTGTTCACAATCCACATCTGCATATTTCACTTGCTTTCAAAAGAGGAAGCATATAATCATTTTGCCATTCACTAAATTATATCCTCTGTATTATTTTAGTAATTTACAGAAATTTAGTTAAGATGACTATTAATATTCCATGAAAGAAAATAAAACACCATTTCATGAATGACGGGTGCTTAAGGAAAGGTTAGACGTGGTACTGAAGGACATGGTTTAGTGGTTAATAGGTGGGGGGGGACGGTTGGACTGGATGATCCTTGAGGTCTCTTCCAACCTTAATGATTCTATGTAACAACAAAAAACAGTCCAGTAAGATAAGTGAAGATTTCTACCAAAGAAAGGACAGATAGAATTTTACAAATACAGCTCAGGAAGCGGAGAATAACATTTAGTAAGTAACATGAAACATCTAGATCAATCTACAGTGAATTGTTTCAAGAACAGTCTTGAATGTATTGTTTATGAAAAACTAAGCAAATGTTATCCCTTACAAAATATTACTAAATCTGTTGCATCTTTTCCTTACCTAAACTAGACCATAAAAAGTGTATCAATCATCTTTAACAATGATGTTTCCCCCTCGTTGATTTATGCATAAATACCATATTGTACTAATGAACTTGTCCACAGCAGAGCACAGGAGCTGAATTCTTTCTCTTCCTTAAAGAAGGGAAAGAAAACCCCCCGTTACGTAGATAGTCTGAATGTTTTCTAAAGCAGAGAAATCCTCTTACAAATTTGATCTGGTTGTGTTTGAGCAGATAATAAACTTCGCTTGTCACTCCAGCAAAGTTTGAGCCACTAAGCTCAAAGAAGTAAAAGTAACACTTATCCTCATTGTACCAGTGACACAGTTAAAACAGTCCAAGTGAATACTACAATAAAGTCTAAGACAGACCCTGAATTGCTGACAATTGGCAAGATAGAATTAAAGTTTAAAATTCAGCTCATGCTCTGCAGCTTCTTAAATGAGTATTAATTCAAGCTTTTTAGTGAAACAGAACCTCTCAAACTCCTTTACAAGAGATCCAGTTAGTCAAATATAGCTTTGTGCCAGATAATCAAAACCACCCTGTACGACTGTGCAGCCAGGCACAACCCATTACTGGAAGTCAGTGTCTTCCCCTCTCCACCTTCAATTCTGGAAAAAACAAAGAAAACAAAAAACAACCCACCAAAACAAAACAATGAACCCCCACAAAAAAACCACATCCCCCCAAAAAGCACCCCTCAATAAAGCAGAACAACCTCTTTATCTTTTTAAGCTATAATCAGATAATTTTCACAATTCTGAAGCTATCTTCTTACGGTTTGGGTATAATTCAGAAGCAAGAAAACAAGAGAAAAGATAAATTGACTGCCTTCACTTCCTTCAGAGGAAAAAGTAACTTAAGATTTCACAGAGCTTAGTAAATGGGTTCAGAAGAGGACAAGAGGACAAGACCCCTCCCTGTGTGACCTTCTCCTCCTACCTCTTGAAAGGCTCCCTCTGAAAAACTAGGGACTCCCTGAAGAGAAACAACTCTTTACAATCTGTGCTTAGCTTTCCATTTTATATGGTTTGTAGCAACTTCAGCAAATTCTGCCTCAAGAGCTCATCGATGCAGAAAAAGTGCCACAAATGAAGTCTCACCCTCAAAAATATTTTCTATGCTACTCACAACTCCACCTGACAGCAAACTGCTGAAAATCAGACCAGTGCATTATGTTTTTCCACGGAAGAAGTATGAACAAAACCAGAAGTGAACACCAGCATTAATGAAAAGACAGTACAGTGCAAATTCTTACCATCCTTGCATAGAGGAAAGGCCAAATCTGTCTTTAGAAACTTGTGCATAATTAATTTAAAATGGGCTTTTATACCCGCATCTGAGGGCAGAATACAGCATTGGAAAGCAGACTTGCTTAAGTAGACCACAGCAAAAACATGTCTTTGTTGATCACTGTTCCCAAAGATGCTTGGTTTTTACCCAAGTAGCCTGATATAAAAATCCAGGTACATAAACCCCTTCACATAATCTTTTATTTTCTCTTAGTATTTTAATACATACCTTCTTTGAGGAGACCATTATCATACACAACTACCTATAAGACAACGCATATGGTTTTTGTAAGCTATTTTTTAATAGAAAATGGTAGTAATAAGCTGACTACCACCTAATTTCCTGTGAAAACTAACTTAGCTACTATTTGAATAAAGACTGGGATTGGGTTTAAACCTCTTAACTTTCTTTTATATTCTGCTTATGGGCCTTCACCTGTGCACATAAATTGAACTGAAAATGCTGGGGGCTACAGTGGACCATATAACCATACACGTCCTGCAGGAGATGAACTTCAGTATGGGAGCTTAATTTCCCACATCACAGGATAAGGCTTGGGTTAGTTCTAAACTTTATTAAGGAAGATAATTATATAAAATGTAGGTGAAAAGGAGCCATTAAGTAAGCCTATCCAATAAAAGGTTTTAAAATAAAGTTGGTAAAAAATGCAACCATGTCTAAAAAATAGTTGACAAGTTGAAAATACTCAGTATCTCAAGATTTTAAGGGGAAGGTAGAGAAAGAAATCGCCACGTGATTGACTTCAGACTTCTTACAAAATAATGCTATCAAAAGCGTCAAGATGTTTTCGTGGTAAATAATTTATATATTTATCAATGTATTATAAAATTCTGTAATTATGTATTTTTAATAGTGTTGCATTTTCTATTGTGACTTGCCTCTGTAAAATGAAATAATAGTATCTACTCAAGTTGATGTTTTAGAAGGCTTTGAGTACTTCATGTAAGGAAGTTCATTGTTTAAATTCCTTTCAAGTCTCTCATTTTCTGTTACTCAGAGGGATTATGAACAGACAAGACATAATTTCTATTCCTAGCAATTATGAGACACACCATTTCAGGAACAGTATAAACCACTTCTCTTTGATTAATCAAATGCAAGGACAAATACTGTTGGCATTCAAAATCATAATATTTTTCTTTACCTTTACTCTGGGAGCAAATAAGATATCTTTACTACTTTAAAAAATAGCTACATCTTTAGAAAAAGTTATCTTCACATCTAAGATACAGCAACAGAGGTCTTTTTGTTTTCCCCACCACTCTATGGGCTAATGTTCTCGTACCTGAACGAAACTGCCATCATTATAAATGGAATTTGGATCTCTTGGCAGTTTCTATTATCAAACATAACCATCATATACAAGAACATATCTATAAAACAACAGCTGTATTTACCATGCACAGAAAGCCTTACACTTTGCATGTTCTCCTTTCATGAAGCGTAGTTAGAATTTCTGTGATGTATTTTCTAATTTATGTTTTAAAGATGTACTGTAATATGTGGACAGTGTACCTGATGGCGTTTGTGTCCATCAGAAATTCTGATAAAAAATTGATGTTGTGTATGTTGTGGAATTTGTTAATTTTAATAATATTGTAACAACAGCTAAATGCAAAAGCATGAAAATGGACTTTCCAAAGTTTGTTGCTTTTTTTTTTTAATAATATTTATCCTATTTTATGTTTGTTTGAGCTCTATTTTGAGAGCCTGCATAAACTTTTGACCTACCACTCATACAAGAGGGCTACATCCTTAGGCTGAAAGGATACGGCAGAACATTTTCTTTCTTACAATGTGAAAATACTTCAAAATTAATTGTTTTGCTATACCAAAACTAGTAAAAATGCATCTTTACTGAAAACAAAAGTCATAGGAATAGCAGCACTTCCATTATGATTCAGAATTTATTTCAAGTAGCATTTCTGGTATTACTAGAAATCACTAGCTTACATTAAACACTAAGAACAGTGAGTGCTTCTTAGTGTTTTGGGACATTTTTTCCTCAAAAATGGTTGGCCACTGCTTCAAGATACTCACTCAAATTCTGGGCTTTAGCCTAGATATCATGGAGCACTCCTTCTGGGGGAAAAAAACCCAAACAAAAAACTCCCTTGGTTTTCACCTTCTTCTGTGTCTTTCATTCATGCTTAAGGAAGAACATTTTCATATGGATTTGGATGATTAAAAAATAAGAAAGAAAAGCAGATTGTGCTGGTTCTTCTAACAGATGAAGAGTTAAGAATATTTGTTCCACTAAGCTATTCGAGATCTGTGTTAGGTTATGTACTCCTGAGGAAGACATTCAAGCTGTCCCCTTGGTCTCTTCTGCTCATGCTTTTTTGTAGCTCATGCTTGAGAGCACTCCATGACCTCTGTACTAATAAGATAACATGACAGCTGTTTCTGAACACTTAATTAGACAAGAGTCAATTTACTAGTCTCATTATCAAACTTACACTACAAACATAAAGGAATTACATATCAAATGTCGGTATGAGATACCTGTCGGACAGTTTCCCTGGTCTATTCACTCATCCAACACCCGACCCAAGACAGAAGGATGCTATCAAGCCTCAAATATACCACTAGCACTGAAACAATGAAGTAATTTTTGCTGCAGTCCAACTACAAACAAACAAGCCCAAACTGCAAGATCTTGCAAGCAGAGTGCTGTGCTGACTGCAGTGAGGAATCTGCCAGGGTAGTATATTATTTTTAAAATACTATACCTTATAACGTGTATAACACATTGCGTTATCTTCCCTGGTTTCCAAAGAAAACCCATCTTGAGAGCACCATACAGGCAATACTGTCTGAACAGTGTAAGCTAAACATGAAGTCTTATAGTATATATTTTCATCTCATATTTAACCCTTTTCCCTCAAGTCAGTGTGAAGGGATGCCTCCACACTCCTCCTTCTTCCCCGAGGAGTCTGGAGAGGCTTTGGCAATCCAAACCCACCCCCACCCCCTGAACAAAGACCCATCTCGCTCCCACCTGCCACCACCCCGCTGGCTGCTCTGCCTGGGGCTGGCCTCAAGTGTCACCAGAAATGGCTGCAAGTTGCGCCAGGGAAGGTTCAGGTTGGAGATGAGGAGAAAATTCTTCTCTGAAAGGGTGGTCGGGCATTGGAACGGGTTGCCCAGGGAGGTGGTGGAGTCACCGTCCCTGCGGGTGTTTAAGGAAAGGTTGGATGTGGTACTTAGGGACGTGGTTTAGTGGGTAATAGGTGGTGGGGGGATGGTTGGACTAGATGATCCTTGAGGTCACTTCCAACCTTAATGATTCTATTCTATTCTATTCTATTCTATTCTATTCTATTCTATTCTATTCTATTCACAGCTGATCACAGCACTGAACTCTGTGGGGTGCAGTGGTGGTTTAGGCGGTTTATAAGGAACAAAGGAACACCCTACCAGAAAACAGAACAGGGCAGGGAGTTTCAGCAGACACAATAGCTGTTGGGGGAGCAAAAAGGAGGCGAGTCGCAGAGTGGGAGGGCAAAGTCAATGCAGATACCACTTTGCAATTGGCAGCCATGCCGCAGCCTGGGAAGCATTTACCCCTTCCCTGCAGAGGCAGGGCTGCTCCTGCCTGGCCTTCGCCCCGCAGAGCCCAGGGCTGTTCCTCCTGGCAGCTGCCGTCCACGTGAATGTTTCTCAACGGGTATCAAGAAACGCCAAGAGAGAGGTTGTGTCCCCAAAAGACCTGTCCCTTACAAGCAGCAGTGTTCCTTCATTCCTTATCCCCTTCTCCCCCAGGACACATGCAGAGCCCAGTAGAGCTGACAGTCCATGATAAGGAGCTCTGACACAGCAGCAATAGGATAAAAACACATTACTTAATTTTTATTTTCATCCCTCAAATAATCTAACAGGTTCAAGTGCTGGATTTATGTTCACCTTGCTCCTACATTTATAGTGTCACTCACAGCTTTACGTGTTTCTCAGCACACACACACACGGGCATGGGTGTGTGCATGGACACACACACACAGAGCGAAACCCAGGCTGGCTCCAAGGCCGAGAGCGTTATAAATCCACCCCAAGGGAAGTACAGTTCCAGATATTGTGGCACATTTCCTGCAGCTTATGGCAGATCGTCCTTAACTCGAGAATGCTCGTTAACTGCTACTTCCCCTGGAGAGAGTCACTAGCTATTTATTTTTTGCTGTCCTTTCACAATTTTTATCTTCTCAGCCATTGCAAGGAGCCAGATGCTAATTAAGCGGCCTCTCCACAGTGAAGCTAGCCCCTCTGCAACACCTTTTCCACCTGCAAGGAGAGGACAGCAGGGCCAGCCAGCTCGTTAGTTGGACAAAAATGACACAAATGTATCTCAGGAAAGACAGCACACATCTAATTTCAACCATTTCAAATCTAACAATATTTGAATAATAAGAGAAAGATAGAACAAATTCAAGTTTTAATAATGTTCCTTGCTTATTTTAATGTAAACACACCTATGTGTGTGCACAAACACAGAGTGCGATGAAGAATCTATAGACACCAATATACCACTGGCACTCTCTAAGTTTAAGAAATCAGGTCAAGGGTAATATTACCAAAGAACAATTTTATAATTAAAAAAATTATAATTAGATTCTCCACAGGAAAAAAAAAATCCCTGGTTTTTATTAAGAAAAAAAAAAAAGTAAATTGAATAGCTAAGTTCTGAGAGGACATCCTTGCTAGCCTTATACACTACACCACACAGGTATTTTCATGCTAAATACACAATTACGGAAATGCAACATTCTTTTCAGATGGCAGCATTTGATCATGAAAATAAATGAAAAGTTGAAAACTTTTAAGATACCTTGGGGGAAGTGAAGGATGAAAGCTACTACTGGGTCACTAGAAGATGCTATGAGAAGATACCAGGGACAAGTGGGCAGTCTTTACTGTCAAAGCATTCCATTGCATCATTTTGCATTTGCATTTCTAACAGCACAGCATACTAGCATGCCATGCCAATGAAAGCATCGCTTTACTACGGCTGAAGAGAGTAACATTTTAAGGCTGGGCTCCTCCAGCAGAGAAGTCAGGAGGCAGCACTGTGGAGCGCCACACCGTTGCACAGACAGCACACACTGCTCTTGCCCTTTCAGGCGGACTGGCTTGAGCCCAGCTCCAACACCACTGACCTGCTTGGCTGAGCTATTTCAGCAGCTCGAAGGAAAAAACAGTTTCCAGCTGCATCTCAGACAAGATAAACCACACAGCTCCAGGACTCCTGCATTCCCTTCAAAAGAAATTGCAGATTCTCTTTGTAATTACCTTCTTATAGGCTGAAGTTATTTAGACCTTATTATGTAATCTTATATACACCAGGTTATTACTTCTCCTAAAAGCTTTTTAGAATTTTTTTTCTGTTTTTATTTACTTTACATACACATGCACAAATTCTCAACCAAGAATGGCTAGCAATAAAGAACTGCTTCCTATATATAAAGGTAATAAAAAACGTATCAGAAGGCAACAGAAATTGTGGATAAGCCATGTGCCTTGCTGCCTCTCAGAAAAAGTACCTGTTTGCTGGATACTTTTACTGTATTAGAAGAAATCTTAAGAAATGCATGAGCTAGATGCGTTTTGAGTTACAGCTACTGTTTTACTCAAACAGCATCAACTCTACCCAATAACATGTACTATCAAGATGCTGTTACATACCTTAGAAAAAGCCACCTCCTTTCTCTCCTAGAGTCTCTTCATAGCTTTGACCTCTCCAGAAATGACATGTGGCTTCCTGTTTCATGGAAGTCCACATGCTGTTCACTGGCATGTAAGTAAGTTACTGGTATTATAAATCCTGGTTTACCTCTGGATTGGAGAGAAAGTTCTAAATTCACTTAAGTCCCTGCATAATTAAGTCTTCTCTTGTGCTAGGTTTTTGTTTTACAGGCATTTACATAATTCTGTTTTTCACTAGTTACAGTTGTGCCTCATTTCACAGATACTACATTGAATACACTTCCAGCTATTTTCAGTGCTATGGAGCAAGATACTCAAGAACAAACTTACGCTGAGAATCTGCTCCTATACTGACTTTGTACAGCAAATATATACAAATTTAACTGTCAGGGCAAAGAACCATAACGCAATTGCAGCTCACACCGGGCTGAGCTGGTGGGGGGAAGGACTTGTAGTTTCTGCTAGCCTTTTTGGTTTTTTCTTCTTTCTAGAGGAAACTTTTACTTCCAGGAAGTAAACATTTATTTTACATGTCATTCCTTTGCACAATAGCCAAATGAAAAGTGTTCCAGTCCAAATTTTTAGTTTATGTTTTACGCTATTAAAATGTTATCCACATAAGTCAACATTCTTTATAAATTTTTTGTATTATGATTTCAGTTCAGCTAAAAAAAAACCAACCAAACAACTAAGTACACATCCAGCTGTCAGCACAAACCACAGAGTTAACCATCCAAAGCTAAACAAGGATTTACTTCCAACAACCACAATGGCACGATGCTGAAAGGTGATTATATTTGGCACTTCTGTATTTATGTCTACTTTTGCATCACTCTTTTTATACCCTGACAGTAAAAACACAGTACAAAGGAAAAAAAACAAAACAAACCTAAGTTATTTAGAGTCACACCAGACCTGCAGCTGTAAGGAGGCCCGTGTGTGAACATGCAGAGGAAACGTCTGACCTGAAATTCCGTCAATTTTCAAGTTAAAAATTAAAATACTTTTTTTTTATAAACTGTAGCCTTCAATGCCCTTTTCTATAGGATCGGACTGTCTGAAAAATGTGTCCTGAAAAACTCTAGGAAATGCAATGTAAGTTAACAATGTTTTCTTCATTCTCAGGTTTGCTCTGTGAGGAAGGAAGAAAGAAAAAAATTACATATAATAGCTCACAATGATTAAAAACCAGCCTAGAGCTTTTAGACGTATAAAATAACCTCAGTGGAACACCACTATTGCCTTACAGGTAATCTTGTATAATAGAAGTTCATTTTATGGAGAGTACAAATGTTGAAAATGCTGACATTTTTCAACACAAGAAAAAGTATTGAGACAAACACTGTTTCCTCCACTAATGTCACAATTTCTCACTAACAGACTCCTCCATAAGGCTTTTGATATAATTCTGAAGAATTTGTAAAATCACCACCAAAGACAGAGGTGTTGCCACCAGTGACTCTGCAGACCCTTCAGACAGGACTTCTTCTCATGAACCCACCAGCAGATATCCAACCTCTCCCTGCAGGTCTCTGCACCATGCAAGTCAGGAGAGGAACTGCGTGTGGAAGAAACCACCTCTGTCTGTGACATGGTGCCAGCTGCCAGCCAGGTCCCCTAGGTGCAGAAGCATGGCTTGGCCCTTGGTTTGGTGAGGGAGTACGAGAAAGGAGTCCCTCTTCGACTCACAGACCAGAAGCACACAAGACCCTTCCCTATGAAGCTCATGGTGCAGAATTTATTTCTGAAGCATTTTAAGCTCTCTACCAAGCCTTCAAGCACAATTAGCATGAAGCTGTTTGGCTGCTGTCACACTGGTGAGTGAGAGGTGACTGAAAAAGGGTTATGATGTCACCCACTCTCATCAGCAGCGGTGGCCAACCCGATTCCCTACTTTTATTTTTTTTTTTTTCCAAGAGGGATGGGAAGCAGAGGACAATGGAACAGCCAGGTACCTCTGAACTATCCTCCTCCTTCCTCTGGTCAGCTGCCAGTTTTTGGGACACTTTGCTGACTCCAGCTGTCTCATCTGTCATAGAAGAAACGGAAGGAAAAGCCCAGCTGCTCCAATACTGTTGCCCAACAGACCCAAACGCTGCTGGAAGCCTTTGAACATTAGTAAAAAATTAACCACTGCACCCTCCCTGGTAAGTACACAGAAGCTACTGAATCATGTGTGCATATCTAGTATAATCAACACCTCACACTAATTAGCAGTTACCTCCTAAAAAATATTTGCCATGAAGAAGCTGCAGTTGATTTTCTCTTTTACCGTCTACAAAAAATGTGGAAGCATTCTAACAAAGGTTGGTCTTCTAATCCCTGGTGCATGGGAACAGTCCCATAACAGACAACTGAAGGGTTTTAGGAATGGCCTTCAATTTGTAGCTCTTCAGAAACAATGTTATCTAGTAAACAACGGTAGGTTTGTCAACTCTGGCAAAGCAACCGAGTTGACCAAATTACGCAGTTAAAGACTACTTTCTCACTGTGGCATGCAAACGACAAAACTGTAGAAATGTGTTAGAAGACGACAACAGATGAGTGAATCCCAGAAGCCCTGTGCAATTCCCTGACATAAAGTTTAAGGTGAATGTTTCTATTCAGATAAGTATCAATCCTTTTTTACTGTAATCTGAGATCAGCTTTAAGATCTGATGATCAAGTTTTCTCATGCCAGCTTCACAGCTTTCTTTACTTCAGTTTCATCTGTTTTCTGAAGATGAAGAAAAAACCCATTTTAAAGGCTTCTGCACAAGTTTTCAGAGACTAGCACTTTTGTGAGGTATCATATAGCTTTAGTTCAACCTGATAAGCACTTTTTTCCCCCAACAAAATAACTTGGAAAGTCAGAAAATAAGAGTGAGCTTCCCACACTTCAGTAAGAATCTTCCAAAATGTGGAACTGCTGAAAAGATAAATTTCTCAGTCTTGAGTGATGAAGTTATTTCTGCAATCCGAGTTTGCAAGAGAAAAACAAGAGAAAACTCACATTGTATTTGCCTAAAAAATATGGAATTTTTTACACTATGCAGCTTAGGGTGAAAATATCAAAGCTCTACCACAAGAACTACAATAAATCATAAATGTTGTTGCAGCTAAGCAGACACAAGGTATGTTCAGGTCATTTTCAGAGGGAAAAAACCAAAACAAATGCCACCCCTCTCAACTTCATAATTGTTATCTCATCCTATATTAATTCCACTGATATCAGTAGTAAAAGAAAAGACATAGTCACACTTCACAACAATTAAGTTACAGAACAGCTTGGAAAGATAAATTAAAGAAAGTGATAACGACCTCAAGAAAGGTTAATCATAAACCCCGTTTTTTCTGTGATCCTTATTAAGGATTCTATTCTGCCATCCTTACTCTTTAAGCAGTCCCAACAGATTACTGCAAACTATGGCCTTATTAATATGCATGAGGGTAAAAAATTGAGAGTAGACATAAAGAGAGTATCCTGCCACGTGTACTTTAAACATTTGAGAGGCATTCCTGAAAAATAAGGAATGAGGAACATCAGATGCTTTCAAAAATTCTCTACCCACCACTTGGTAACCTAAGTAGCTGAATAGTTTTTAACATGGGAGAGAGTAGTCTTATGAACAGAATTACGATGGTGCAAGCAGTTAACACACACCAGCTGCTCCACAGTGGGTTTTTTTGCACAGGTAGCTTCAGTTGTGTGCAAATGTCAAGATTTATCAAACTAACTTATTAGTCCTCTTTTATTTCAGTAAATCCTGCTGCACTCAGTAGTTAATGAGAAGATTAAACATGTGAAAACACTGTCCTAAAAAGTGACTTTATCTACATTACAGCCTATTAACAAATGAAGATAAATCTGTTTAAAGAGTTCACTCAATTTTCTAGTAACCACTATATTTTTAACCTAAGCTATCAAATGAAAGCAGCAAAACACTTCATTTTCTGTTAATTCCCTACAGTTATTCTAGTGCAGCTCTATTATTACAAGTTTATTATTAACCTATTCTAATGTTTTTTAACTTCTATTTGAGAAACAATTCTTTGCAAGGCATTTTGTTACATCACAAAACTTGGTGTACAGGTCATGATCCCATTCCTTCTCAACCTTTCACGAGGTGAAATATATATTTACCTGAACGAGAACACTATGAGCCTAGTGTGGTTACACCTGTTGCATGTGATTTACCAGTGCTCAGAACAGTTCCTTCCAAATGTGTTCATGTTATTGTTAATTTTCATTACAGAAAACAGTTTTATTTATTTCTAAACCATCAAAAAGAAGACGTATCAATGACATCTTCCTGCATTACTTTTAAAGGCCATTAGTACATAACCAATAAGTACCAATTTTAAGGCTGTTTTTCCTCGTAGATTTTACTGAGATTTAAAAAAAATAAATAAAATCCACACATTTTTCTACATGAGCTATCAGTTTCAAATCACAGTTAGTAAAATGTTATCTTTACTTGTTGCTTTACATCTTTATGATTTTTTAAAAAATAGAAGTCAGTATCAAGAACAGTCACCGGGCAGACAAGCTACTACATCTCCACACAGTGACGTTTGGATTTATTTAAGACTCTGCTTACTGGCACTCCATGACCATACATATTCCCTTTTGACCACCTACCCTCCACTAGAAGGTGCATTAACTGCTTTCAGTAAAATACAGATGCTGTGACAACGGTCTGGGACAAAGTAAGTGCAGATGTGCTGATTTTTACTCTATGCTGCATACCAGCTTCCAATTGCACAAACACTTTCTCTCAAACAACAGATTACTGCAGACAATCTAATATTTGATTAACTCTGGAAGGTATGTGAATTATTTTTTTTAAAATCTACATTTTTATCCCTGAATACTATGTTCTAAAGCCTACAATAAGTATCTTAGATTCTTCCCTTTCCTTGCACTGGTATTTCCTGAATTAGCCAGGCTGAAATGCAACCATCCCTCTTTCTGTAGATGAACAGAAGACAAACTTTAAGTCAGAAGGCCATCTACTATCTGGTGGTACAGGGTTGCCAGCCATGACACTTCCCTGCTGCAGGCAAAGACCCATGGCAAATAAGTAGACAAAGCAGAACTTCCCAGAGGCTGTCATTTGCTGTGTCTGTATACAGCCCACATGTCTGACACATCTATAAAATCATTGGGCTTTCTCCACAACCACAAGGCAACCACACTGCTGGCTGCATGCAGTAAGCCTGGCACTCCCAGGAAGCACTGGCTTTACTAAGCGTGCGTACAGTGACTGCAGTATGTGTGTACACTACTTCTACACTGAGCATGAGTGGGCCCTGTAAGAACATTCACAGGCTGCAACCGCTTGCACAGCAATTAACTGGCCCACTGATCTTTCCTGGACTGCCTCTGCAGGAGTCCAGATTAATGTGCCCTAACATGCCAAAGAACCCACGCTTGAAAAGGAAAAAATTATATTCAGCACACACTACACTGTCCTAACATACGTTCTCTTTGGGCTGCTTCAGGCAGAACTATTACGAGTTACCCATGAAAAAATAGGAGGGTTTTGGGGTGCCTGCCTTCACCCAAGGGTCTTTTACAGACATGATTCCTGTGTGATGTACTCTAGGTGGCCCTGCCTTGGCAGGGGGGTTGGACTAGATGATCTTTCGAGGTCCCTTCCAACCTCTATGATTCTATAATCCCAGGCTGAATTATACCACTGCTGAAATGTGCTTGTATTCTGAATAAGCGTAACAGATGAGTAGGAACGCTGACTGCTACTGAAGCTCTACAGGTCAGAGCAAGCAGAAGGGACAGCGGCTTCCGAAGTTTTTGCTTGTGGACTGCTGAACAGTAATGTGTCTCTCATGCTCGGAAATGCCATCTATCAAGTAGGGAAGGAGATCTTTGCTGCAGCCAGGGATTGTGCAACTTGAAACTAGGATGAAGCATCAAGCCTGCAATTCACTAACTTGCCATAAATTACTTGGTCTGTGAATCACAAAGGTTCACTGGAAAAGGAACTGGACCAAGATCCTGGTAGTATATTCTACTTCTGGCACCTTTTTTGACTTAAGTAGGTTTTGGCAAATACAATCTTTGTTTCAGTTTCCCATCTTTATTTATTGCACTATTTTATGCAAAAATAATGTTGTGAAAGCATTTTCAAACCTATCAACCCAGAGCTCTGCAGAAGAGCAAATGGTTTAACCCTCCCAGATGGAATCTCACTAGAACCTCTGTATCAAGGAACCCAAGTACATGACACATTGATACCTTGTAATGAGCTAATTTTTATGTTAAATCACAGCGATCCTGACTGAAGCACCTAAAACACTGGGTATTTTTATACTTTCACTGCAGTTCATTACTGACAGCTACTAAATCACCACATTATGACTTCCTAGGACAAAGAGGCAATTCCTTTATGTCAACTCCTGATATGGGCAGTTGGTTCACATGCATCCTGCCAGCAATACTGCACATATGAATTGACCTGAGACTGTACAATCACAAAACACAATTATTAACCAAAAAATGTTGTCTTGGCTTTTGGATGGGAGGATTGCTAACATAATGATACACAAATAGATGTGTCTTTTTATGTATTTTACCAGTAATCTTAGTTAGAAGCTAATGCATCATATAATTACACCATGATTTGTTTACTTGAACTGATCATCTTTCTAATAAAATCTGAGGTATTTATTAATTTTCTGCAAGGCAGTGAGAGACAGCCTGTGATTTTCTTAAAGTTGGACAATGAAATTAATGTTTTTCCTTTCCATGTGCTCTGATTTCAGCTAGCAAACCATCTAGCTCAAAGTCCAATCCTGTCTCAAAAGTTTTTACATGTTTTATTTTGTTGTCTTCATCTTACTTAATAAACAACTACTTTTCTTCTTACCAGGAATAATACAAGATCCATGGTGTTGAACTTGAGTCTACATAAGGTCAGGTGCTTTTTGCTTTCAGTATCACTTAAGATCACAATTAGGGCACTATTTGACTCCTGTAAGATTACAGTGTAATAGCTTGCTCCCTTACAAACTCAACTGATGGACTAAGATTAATTTTTTCCTCCTAGTTAGTGTAGGATAATTTCCGAGATGTACTTCTCCAACTCTTTAAACACACTCAATCAACCACCTGATCAAATGCTTCCCATCTCTTTATTAAAGTTTTCTTTTTTACTTCCATTGGTGGCCAAAAATCTTTTGAGAAATGTGTAAAAGGTAATTGCACATCAAGTTAAAGGCATCTGGTTCACTTTAAGCATGAAAAAATTAAAATCAGGGTCATTTTGGTAAACATAAAACTGACATGGGAAAGACGACATCAAAACTCTCATTCTAACCACGCTGTTGTGCAGCTAACACACGCTGTGGAGGTCACAGTTATTTTAAAGGCTGTATGCATATACTTGCACGTGCAAAGAGAGGCCAGAGGAGAGCTATCTTTCTTGACAAAAGGACAGCCTGAAAGGTTGTCTGTATTCTTCCCAGCTCAATTCCTTATTTTTAAGATCATAAACATTTATTATCACTATCACCTGTTTTTTGGATGTTTCCATTGAAGAACATTGATGTGAATTGACAGTAGCTGTTACCACTAACTGAAAGAAAAAGTCAAATCAAACAAAAAAGACTGGTAATTTAGATGTTAACAAAGACAAATAATAAACAGAGTTCTAACAATGCCTAATCAAAGAATATACTTCTCTAATCAATTATGTTGCAGTGTGAACTTTCTGCAGGTTTATGAAACAAACATGGAAAGCAAAGCAAAGAATAAGTGAAATATTAATGGTTCAGACAATCTAAAATAGAAAAATACCATAAAGAGGACAATATATTCCAAGTTTTTTGACATAATGGACTCATGTCTTGAAATTACTACTGGCACTGATATATAGAAAAAGAGAGTAAGTAGCTCATGTGCTACATGAAAATCAGACTTGATTAGAAAATGCTTCTAAACCTAAATCAACCTATTTCAAAGGATTAATATTTCACTACCTCTCAGCACTAACATTGAGGGAAAATCCCTGAGGTGAAATGCCAGTTCCACCACTTTTGTTCAAAGTAGTAGCCAACTACCAGGGTCAAAGTTTTGTTCTATGTGTATGAAATGTTATTTGGAGATGCCTGCAAACATAAGACTTCTTCCAATTTAGCTATGTTTAGCAGCTCTGAAAATCACAGAATCAAGGAATCGCTCAGGTTGGAAAAGACCTTTATAGCATCACCAAGTCAAACTGTTAGCCAAATCCACCACTAAACCATGTTCCTAAGCACCACATCTACACATCTTTTAAATACCCTGAGGGATGGTGACTAACCACTTCCCCGGGAAGCCTCTTCCAATGCCTGACAGCGTTTTTGGTGAAGAAATTTTTCCTAAGTCAACCGAAATCTCCCTGGGCACAACTTAAGGCCGTTTCCTCTTGTTCCATCACTTGTTACTTGGGAGAAGAGACCAACACTGACCTGGCTACAACCTCCTTTCAGGTAGCTGTAGAGAGCAAGAAGGTCTCTTCTCAGCCTCCTCCTCTTGAGGCTAAACAACTAACCTGTAGGCATGGCAAAACTCCCACCTGAAACCACTTGCCAGAGTATCCTCCTGGGGAGACACACATTAGTCTTTAAGCTAGGTTCAGGAGAACACTTTCAAAACAAACCTTCTCATTTCCCTTGGTCACTGTGTTCTCCTTCATTATTATCAAAATGTCTCCAAGTAAGAAGCTGGCTTCTTTTACAATTAAACTAGTAAAAATGGAAGTTAAGGACCACACTTAATGCATTCTAGCCAAAACCAGGCATTTAGTCCCTGGGATCAGACTAGACCTGGTCCAAAGCCAAGAAAACGTGGAACATGGACATCAGGTTCTCAGCACCTACTGTTTTGACCTATAGGCCCACTCTACCGTTCACAGTATTTGCTAACTTCAACACAGCCTTTGTCTTGATTCCGCCACCTGTGAACACAGGGATAATAATAATTAACTACTTCCTCCCTAACAGAGGTGACAGAGTGACCAGTTAGCTAGTGGGTGTGCAGCACTCTGAAAATGTGCAATGCTATGTAACTATTTCCTCTTCTTACAAATATTCCTACGCTGTTATTGTGCAAAAAGAGAGCAGTGTTCAATCTGGAACATCCTTGGCTTCTCTACAGTAAAACTTTGCTCCAGGTGATTAAGCCACTCTGCTTAAGATCATAGCAGGTTTATTTCATAAAAGTTAGTAATCATCTCACATGTTTACTCAAAGTATATGCATTGATTTTAGTTAGGATGCTGACAAGCAGAAGTCTGGCCTTTTATATAGTAAAAGTTTTTCTAGATCTTCAAAGGTTATTCAATATTTTTCAATCAGGATCAAAAAAACTCCAAGAAAAATTAACTGACTCAATACACACAACACAAGCAACAAATACTTGCCACTGTTTTTGTGCATCTCCTACTTACCTATTTTTGCTTAATAGAACCGAAGATAATGTAAGGAACTTATGGACATCTACTTTTGAGACAGGCAATTTGTTAATTACTATCTTTACTGTACCTTTTTGGCACTGTATTTAAGCTTTCAGAGTCTTGGCAGTACTGCAATAGTCTATTGTGAATGTGAATTTGTGAATTCCTGAAGCTGAGGCAAAAGATGACAGGGCATCTGTAATGCACATGCTATTAGAAAAGCTCATCTGTTAAGTATGCGGAACTAGGGCTCTGAACTACAGCTTTGACTCAGGCTACTGAGGTCTACCGCATTGCTGTTTGTGGGAATTGCGCTGATTGTCCCCAGCAAGGCCATCATGAATGGCTGAGACATGTTTCTGCCCAACGAAAAAGAGAAGAAAGAATGACTTGGAATTTAGGCCCCACTCCACAACTGCAAAGATTTTACATATGTGCTCTGCTGCTCTATATTTCTACCGAGCAAAATCTGTACTTCCTCAGTTTTTGACATTTGAGTTTCCCAGCTGTTCAGGATTTTGCTTCTGACTTACTCAAAAGCATCCCTGCTGTTGTCAAAACCAAGGAGTGGTTTCAGCCACAGTTTTTAAGTGCCGACTCTCAGAGACATCTCACCTCTCAGAGGGGCTCATCTGACCAGTTAGTCTATGAGAGCAAGCCTGGCATAAAGTGTGAGGACTTGAAACGGGTTGCCCAGGGAGGTGGTGGAGTCATTGTCCCTGGAGGTGTTTAAAGAAAGGTTGGATCTGGTACTTAGGGACATGGTTTAGTGGGTAATAGGTGGTAAGGGGACGGTTGGACTAGATGATCCTGGAGGCCCCTTCCAACCTTAACGATTCTATGATTCTGTGACAGTCTTCTCTGCCTCAAAACACAACCAGAGGAGGAAATAACCCCTTCCACTTACTTCCAGCTTACTGTATAGCAAAGTCACGCTGGACATGGAAAAAACTTTAATTTCTCTTGTTTGGTCAATTCCGTTCAAACTCACAACTTCAACCTCTCAAGAAAGGTAACTTGCTGTCAGCCTATGTTGCCATGTATCTTCCATTCATATGGTGAAAAGCAGGAAGCATCATCAGATAAGGGGAACAAAACCAGATCACGTTCTCACCCTCAATCAAAAGGTAGCCTCAGCTTCCGATCCTGCCAGTTCTATCTACTTACACATGCACTTACTCACCCGATTCTGCCTGGGCTTCTAAATGAGGTCAATGGGCAATTAAGTTAGGCACTGAACTGCTTGCTGGCAGAGGACACCGCTCTCTCTGGGAATCTTGCAATCTCTCTGAACAGATTCTTCACCTATACAGTGTGGCATGATGGGGATGAACATACGCAGTCAGGTATGTAAGCCTGCTGAGAGCTGCAGTGTGAGAAGGGAATATCTAAAGAAGCTAGATGTACTACAAATAAATTATTGAATTTCAGTGCCTTTAAACGGACATTTAGAGGGAAGAGTGACAGGATCTTTCACATACACATTCAAAAATACTAGTCAAAATTAATTCCAAATACCAGTATGACTGCATAGTTTAGACCAAATGTAACAGCACATTCAAATTCATCTCACAATAAGGTTTTTCAGAACAAATGAACTACTGGCACTACCAAAAATATCAGTACCTGGCTCTATGCCACAGAAAAGAATGACAATGAACTAACCTCTATAAATAGCCACTTTTTATGGAATTGTAACAAGACGATGTTCCCAAGATATTTAAATGTGAAGCTTAGTTCAGACATTTAGTGAAGTATTGGATAAGACACAACAATCTTATTACTCCTAGGCAAGCATTTCCAGTCCAACATAAACTAAAACCTGCCTCTTTGGTAGCTTTGGTAACTCAGGCTCTTTTCCATCTCAGTCTATAAACTGGGTGACACACTAGAAGGGGAACAGCATCATCTATGAGATTAACATCTCCTGCATCTATGACAGTAACATCTCCTGCCTCTTTCCTTCCCCTACCTGAAAAGAGAGTTTCAGTATGACACTTTTCCAAATAGAAAAACTATTGCGTGAAGGTTAGATAATGATCCACCAAGTCCTCAGTTGAAGGCAAACTCCTTATCATTTAGAAACAGAATCATGCAGCAGGATCCAAAAGCTGTGATGATTATTTTAGGTGGATCACAGAAAAATACCAAAATTTGTAAGATGCAGTCACTCTCTGGCAATTTACGTCACCAAAAGCAGTACAAGGCACATGGGAAAAAAACCCCTGAAATACAAAAACAAAACAGCAACTAACCAAAACCAGGATCAGCCTGAATCATCATTTTGTTTGAGAAATGATGGTGAGTCTGCATTCGTTAATTGATCCAAGAATAAAGCCTGGTGTCATTTCCAGCATTGTTCTGAAATGTTTGTAGAACTATAATTACAATGATACTACTGGAAAGAGAAGAAGGCTCATGATACTTATTGTTACAGAGATACCATTATCTTAAAAAGAAGAGGAAATACTCCTAGGTGACATTTATGTCACAACATAGAATTCCAATAATCTACATTATCACAAAAACAATATAACTTGCTTGCTGATGGACTTAAAGAGCTGCCTGAAATTCAGAATGAGATTACTGTGAAAGCCATGAACTTCGTAACTTGCATTATCAATTGGGTAAGGAGACCTTCTGCTTCAAAAAGACTTGAGGGAGAATAATACACCACCACTCTCCCACCATCATCCCCCCCAGATGAAAAGGATTCATTTGTATGGCAATTGAGTCAGAAGGGAGAATGGCAGGAAGGTAAAGCATTGGTTTACAGCTGCAAACCTAAATATAAAAATTCATTTCTAGATTTCCTCATTACAGTCTTCTCCATGAAGGAAACCTGAGATATTCCAAAGGACTTCATCACAGAAGAAGACATACAGGAAAACTAACAAGGTCACTATACTTGGCTGCAGGTAGAGTGCACACCAAAAACTCTTTAAGATTTGCTCCACTTCTGTTTTGTAACATGGAAGGGGTTTTGTTTGTTTTGCTATTTTGTGGTTTTGTTGTTGTTGGTTTTTGTTGGTGTTGTGGGTTTTTTTAAACAGACTTTATAGTGTGCACGGAGGAGTAAGACTGAAATACAAATCTTTGTAGGAAATAAAGGCCTTATCACATTTAAAGCAGGCTACTAAAAAAGGACAGACAGAAAAATAATCCAGAATTCAAAAGGTTTTTGCCTTCCTGTCATTAATTCATTTTCACAAATAAAAAGGGAATGCAAATAGTATAGCCCCAAACATCTGATTCAACTAATAGCCATTAGTGGAATCATCTAAGGAGAGCCTGGCAAACAACTTGCCATCATTTGCTTTTTCAGGTCAAGATGCAACGAAATTCTTCAAGTTGAGGGCTCAGAAGACTACTTAAAGATAATATTAAAAAAAAAAACAAACCAAACAAAAACCACACACAGTTATGAAAAACAGAAAAAGCAAAAGTTCGTTTTTAGAAAACAGCAGAAGAGCCAAGCATGACTATCTGACGGGTCTCAATTGCTGAGGTCCAGCCCTCCTCAAGGATTTCGCTGCCTAGTTACCACAGGAACCTTGAGCAGTAGTGTTACATTGAAACAGCCCTACTGATGGGCCAAGGTTCCCATTCCAGTGTAGCCTGACACATGTTCCATCCCTCCCAAATTGAGCTGCATGAGATGTTTTACTGTAAGACTACACCAATACCTTCAGTCTTCCTTGTAACACAGCAAACACAGACAGAGCTACGGTGGGTGTCACAGCCTCACGCTTCACTCTCCCAAACATCACAGTTCCCAGTGAACACCAAGGCAGCAGAAGGGTACTGGAGGTGGGACATCGGAGATGTGGTGCATCATGCCAGCCAGCTACAGTGTACAGGCTTTCCTTCAAGCACTAGGTAGGAGTGGGGTTCCTAAAGAAGGCAATAAAGCAGTGGGAATAGAATTACCTGTTGCTTTGGAAGGGGGATCCTGCACCTGAACCTCTGTCCCTCCTCACCAACCCCACAAGTCCTCTAAGAGAAGCGACCAGCCCCACAAGCAGGCATCCGCTTACTCCAGCGCTAAGTCCGGCCAGCTTTGGTCTCTCCCAGCAGCCAAGGCAGAAGCCAGCTGCTCTGACACCGCAGCACTTGGCCTGAGCACGGCAGGACTACAGACTGGCAGTCTGTGCACTTCTTCCTCAGCCCTCACCCTTTTCACCTAAAATCAGAGTAACCTTGACTGGTGTCTTGGGTTCATATGGCAAGGTTTTTATCGTGGGGGAGCCACAGGGGTGGCAGCTCCTGCAAGAAGCTGCTAGAAGCTTCCCCTGTGTCTGAAAGAGCCAATGCCAGTTGGCTCCAAGACGGAACCACCGCTGGTCAAGGCCAAGCCAATCAACAACAGTGGTAGCACTTTTGGGGTAACAGACTTAAGAAGAAAAAAACCCCAAGCATGGGAGTTTTTGCAGAGAGAGAGGAGTGAGAAGATGCACGCAACTTTGCAGACAGCAAGGTCAGTGCAGAAGGAGGGGGAGGAGGTGCTCCAGGCATCAGAGCAGAGATTACCCTGCAGCCCATGGAGAGACTATGGTGAGGCAGGTTGTCCCCCCGCAGCCCAGGGAGGAAGGATGATGGGGTGTAGAGATTCCACCTGCAGCCTGTGGAGGACCCCACGCTGGAGCAGGTGGAGACACCTGAAGGAGACTGTGACCCCATACTTGAGCAGGCTCCTGGCAGGACCTGTGGCCCCATGGAGACAGGAGTCCACAACACAGCAGGTTTGCTGGCAGCACTTGTGACCCCGTGGGGGACCCACGCTGGAGGATTCTGCTTCTGAAGGTTTGCACCCCATGGGAGACCCTGTAGTGGTTTCACCTTGGCTAGACGCCAGGTGTCCACCAAGCCGCTCTATCACTCCCCTCCTCAGCAGGGCAGAGAGGGGAGAGGGAAAAAATAAGATGGAAAAGACAACTCCAAAATCGTGGGTTTAGATAAAGGCAGTTTTAATATAGCAAAAAGCAAGGCCGCGCGTGGAAGCAAAGCAAAGGAAAAACAAAAGATTATTCTCTACTTCCCACCAGCAGGCGATGTTCGGCCACTTCCTGGGAAGCAGGGCTTCCAAAAGCGTAGTGGTTGCCCCGGAAGACAAAACGTTGAAAAAAACGAATGCCTTCTGTTCCTCCCCCTCTCCCTCAGCTTCCCATTGCTGAGCAGATGTCATATGGTATGGAATATCCATTTGGCCAGTCTGGGTCAGCTGCCCTGGCTGTGTCCCCTCCCAGGATCTTGCCCACCCCCAGCCTACTGCTGAGGGG
>VWZZ01004289.1:217823-235273 GCA_013399095.1 Psophia crepitans | reverse complement strand
CACCTCTCTGGGGAGCCTGTTCCAATGCCTCATTACTCTTTCCGTGAAGAAGTTCTTCCTAATATCCAATCTGAACCTGCCCTGATGCAACTTGAGGCCATTCCCTCTCGTTCTGTCGCTTGTTACTTGGGAGAAGAGACTGACACCCTCCTCACTACAACCTCCTTTCAAGTAGTTGTAGAGAGCGATCAGGTCTCCCCTCAGCCTCCTCTTCTCCAGCCTAAACAGCCCCAGTTCCCTCAGCTGCTCCTCATAAGACCTGTTTTCCAGTCCCTTCACCAGTTTTGTTGCCCTTCTCTGGACATGCTCCAGCAGCTCAATGTCCTTCTTGTATTGAGGGCCCAAAACTGGACACAGTACTCGAGGTGAGGCCTCACCAGAGCTGAGTACAGGGAGACAATCACTTCCCTACTCCTGCTGGCCACACCATTCCTGATGCAGGCCAGGATGCCGTTGGCCTTCTTGGCCACCTGCGCACATTGCTGGTGATGTTAGGAAGAGAGATGTGGGGGGAGGTGTTTTAAGATTTGGGTTTATTTCTCACTGCTCTATTCTGTGTTTTCCTTGGTAATGAATTAGATTAATTCCTCTGTAAGTCTGGTCTGTCATGCCCAGGATGGTAATTTGTGAACAATCTCCACCTATCCTTATCTTGACCTGTGAGCCATTCACTATACTTTTTCTCTCCTGTCTAGTTAAGGAGGTGGAGTAATATAGCAGCTTTAATGGGCACCTGGACTTCAGTCAGAGTCAACCCACCACAAGTGGAGAGACTGGCTGTTTTAAAAAGTTATTTGTTTGGTTTTTACAATGCACATATTTAGCACACAGTGCCTTTGTAGAGAGCCATCTATGTCTCTTTCATGGATGTACACAGTGAAGATTAACCCTCAACTTTGCAAATAATCTAGCTTTGCAGCACACTTCTGCTAGTGATGAGTGTTGAGACGGAAGAGGAAGAGAGTATTTTTTCCTTCTGTTACTTTTTTTATCTATAAATAATTTCTCTTGTGCAAAAGGAATTTGCTGGCATTAGACAGGGCATCTTAAGCACTGGGCAAAACAACTGAGTTTGTGACCACACCCAAGTGTCACACACACTCCACAACCTCTCTGGGCAGCCTGTTCCAGTGCTCTGGCACCCTCACAGTGAAGAAGTTTTATCTTCTATTCAGACAGAACTTCCTGTGTTCCAGTTTGTGTCCTCTACCTCTTGTTCTGTCACTGGGCACCACTGAGTAGAGTCTGGCCTCATCCTCTAGACATCCACCCTTCAGATCTTCACAAGCATTGAGAAGATCTCAGTATTCTCTTGCCCAGCCTAAACAGACCCAGCTCTCTCAGCCTGTCCTCATACAAGATATGCTCCGGTTCCCTCATCATCCATCTAGCCCTTCACTGGACTCTCTCCAGTAGTTCCTGTGTTTCTTGAACTGGAGAGCCCAGAACTGGACAAAATATTCCAGATATGGCCTTGACAGGGCAGAGTACAGGGGTAGGATAACCTCCACTGACCTGTTGGCCATGGTCTTCTGACTTATCAGGATGTTTTGGTACTGGTCTGGGCTTACATGCACATCATGTTAGAGCATTGCTGGAGTGTGTGTACACAAGTTTGAGGTTTTCAGTCCTGCTGTGTCTACCCAGTTTATTTGCCAAACCCCTGAAACCACAACTGCCCTACTTTGCATAATGATGCTGACACTGCTAGGGTACTGACACGGGTCTGGAGAGCCCTTAGACTACAATCAACTGCTTGAAGCTACAGATTCCTTCACTCCTGTAGGTGTTCAGGTATCAGCTAAAAGACAGCCCTATATGACCCAACACAGCCCACAGTCCAGGGTAACAGGGTACCCTTGCTGTCATCCCCATCAGACGGACTTAAGCAGCAAAGGCTGCTACTCCTGAGAAGCGTGCTGGCACACTGCCACTGGAAGACCTCTGAACTGCAGAACTAAGGTTTTCACTGATTTCCCCTCAGGTACCGGCCACAGTGGCCCAGGAACATCTACAAAATGGTTCTTCGTACACCCATAAGCAACTAAAAAGTGAGTGGAAACACAGTGAAATGTGAATCCCATGGGACTCCACCCACACTAATTAAAGGTTTTGGCAAACTGGTGACAGAGCAGACCTGTATCTGCCAGATGCTGCTGCAGCACAATCACTGTATTTTACAGAATGGCTGAGGTGGGAAGGGACCTGGTCACCTGGTCCAACATGTTGCTCAAGCAGGGACACCTACAACAAGCTGCCCAGGACTGTGTCTAGATGGCTTTTTAGTATCTCTTAAGGATGGAGACTCCACAACCTCTCTGGGCAGCCTGCGCCTGTGTCTGGTCACCCTCACAGTGAAAAAGTGTTTCCTGATGTTCAGGATGAATTTCCCATGTTTCAGTTTGTGCTCACTGCCTGTGGTCCTGTCCCTAGGCACCAATGAAAAGAGCCTGACTTTGTACTCTTTGGACCCTTCCTTCAAGTATTTACGTAAATCAAGAAGATCCCTCCCTGAGCCTTCTCCAGGCTGAACATTCCCAGCTCTCTCAGCCTTTCCTCATAGCAGATACATTCAAGTTCCTTCATCACCTTAGGCACTTTTTGCTGGACTCTCCTCAGAAGTGCCATGCCTCCCTCTCTTGTACTGGGAAACCTAACCTCAAATTCACTGCCCACTAGACAGAATGAGAAGTTGAAGTGCTCTACTAGATGAAGAAACTTTTGTCCAGGACATTGAGGAGCTCAGGCCACATGTGTGTCGGTGCAGAGTCAAGTACTGACCATGCTTCAGCCATGTTAGCACACACCTGAAAATTATGTGAAAACCTGCTGGTCTCTACAGTTACATAAGACAACGTAGTCCCACAAGCTGTAGTCCCATGGGCCTCAAATCCTCCCCTTGGGAAGATTACGTCTGTCCATGCAAGTCTGAAAGCTAGAGGATGCTAATTGAGAGAAGGTATCTCAATTAGCATCCCAGACTCTTCCAACTGCAGTTAAGTCCTGGAACATTCACCTCCTCCTTGATAACAAGGAGCACTCAGCTTCTAAGGACAGATGCAGCCTCACTGTAGAAGATGCAGAACTCCTTACAGCAGGCCTCTAAAGCCAGTGTTTCTCAAGGTGCAACCTGAAGCTCTTTTCATATTTCACAGAAGTGCTAAGCAGCTGCTCCCAGCATTCATCAAGCATTGACCTTTACACAAAAGCACTGGCATACAGTCATACAGTGCTGATAAGGTGGATGAGCCATGGCCACTGTGCATGCAGGACACAGGAAAAGTCTGCAGGTACCCTAAGGTGCAGACAGCTGTGATAGAGTGTGCTCTAATGGAATAGCTATTTGGATGTGAGCAAGTCCCTTCAAATCAAGGGGCTTGCGCAATGGCATGTAACAGGAATAATGACAGCAAAGTTGTACATGTGCCTAAGTACACTCCATGAAACAAATTACTCTGAATCTTGAAAATGATAAATACCCAAACACCTCACACTTATTCTGACACCAAGTTTGAACAACATTTCTGTTCCATACCAGAAGAAAACAGAACTAATTAGAGATGAACTCCTAGACAGGTAAAAAATATAAGGCAGAGTTTTACTTGGGGCACTAGCCATTGGATTCATGAAGATTGAGTTGCAGAGTTTAGACCATTTTAGTTGTTAGAAAAGGAGGAAAAACATCCAGAAAGGCAGGCTGGCCAGAGAGGTCAGAATATCACTGGACTACTGAAAGTGAAGAAAGGATAGCAGGGGGTAGTGCATTTATTTAACAGAAAATTCAAAATAAGATAATTTCATTTTAATCTAAATAAATGGACAAATTAAACTGTTTGTACAAATGTTCTAGATCCCCAGGTGATAAACTCAAAGAATTGCTTGGAAGGTACAACTGATACAAAGATTTTCACAAGTGAAGGTTCAGTGATAGGCTTTTTTTATACTTCAGAATTGGCTTGTAGCCAGCAATCTTTCATATTTTTGGTTTAAATCCTGACAGAGAAAAATTGGAACAAAAGTTGGTGCCATGGTGGATGACTAAGGCACAGTTAACGTGACAGACAACCGAGTGGGGCTCCTTAAACACTTAATGAAAAGGGAAGGAGATGCAATCTCCCAGGGCCAAGTAACTGACACTAAAGGTCTCGAGCAAGTTACCTTTGTATTTCTGCAAGTTTACAAATTGTAATTTCTAAACCAGAAAAGCACCACACAGAAATACTTCTTAAGAAGAACATGTGGCAGTCAAAAGTAACTGCAGGAGCATGTGATTACCACTCAATTCCATTTGCTATGTGTAAACAAAAGATGTCCAACACCAGTAGTAGAGATATGTTTAGGTATGTTGTGTTTCATGGGAGCTGCTTTAGCAAAAGATGACAGAATTATAAGTGTAAATAGCTGGATTTAGATTTAAAACGTGAACAACTGGGATTCACTTCAGAACGTTTTATGAAATGGCCTATACAGCCCCAATTCTACAAAACAAGCAAAAATGAAAAATAAGAAAGCAGCCTGGACAGGACGGGAAGTAAAAGGAGAAAATTCAAACAGGTAAGCCAAAATTTTGGGATATTTCACAAACTGTTAATAGAAAGACTCAAATGAAGAACTCTAGGGCTCCATGTGAGACCTCACTCTTGGTTTTTGGTTTGGTTCTCCCCCCACCCCCCCTCCCCCACCTTTAAAAATCACCAAACACTTAAACCCACATTGGTACCTCACCAAACTGCTGCGGTAAAACACTTAAGATTTATTAACACAGAAAAAACTTACATAATTTGCAAATATTTCTGGTTTGGTTTTAGGGAAACAGGCCACATTTGCAACATCAGTGAAAGAGCTTCTACTGTTGTACCCATTGAAGATAAGTTAGAGAGGCTTTACTAAGGTTAGAACATTGTTGCTCAGCACATCCAGATACCTCTTATGAAAGAGTTTTAGAAGGACTGTGTAGGAAGTCAGTCTGCCTTTAACTCTTGAAATATCACCACAAAAACCCCAAAGGATGGAAAAGGGGTGATGAAAAGAGTGCATACCAAGAACTATGCAGCTACAACATTTCAGATGGTTTGCTGTACAAAGTCAGTGGTTTTGACGAACTAGGCATCTGCTAAGCAACTGATCTAGTGGCATACAACGAACATATCATGCATTAAATAATGGTTGTTTAAACAGTAAGTATTAAATTACACAGGTACAAGTCCTCAGACAGCTGTCTTCCAAACAGGATCCCAGTGATATTAAGATCGGTGTAAGAAACAAATATATTCACCCATGAGATAGAAGTACTCTCAGTAGTAATCTTGTATTTTTATTCTAAGTAACATAAAAGCTGTGGACTGGTAAATTAAGAAGAGGATATGATGCTGAAAAGTAATTAGAATAACCTTCAAACCAGAAACAGGCAAAGACTGTGCATGTGACTACTGTTAAATGTAAGCCCATCAAACAATGAATGAACCAACCCTGAAAAGCAATTATTTAGAAGAATATTTTGAGTTAAGGCAGATAGTCATCTAAACACTAATAGTTTAATGCCACGGCTCAGAAGGCTGTTGCATTCCTTGAACACCTCAACAGTAGTATCCCAACTAGCAGAAATTTTCACTCCTGTACTTGTAATAAAAAGTATATACACATCAGTGCTCATTTCTCATTGTCTGTACTTCAGAAACTATATTGAAGAGTTGGAAAGGAGTCAGAAGACAGCTACAAGAAAGATGCAAAGATTAGAAAATCCACCTTTCCGTTAGGATTGAACAGTCCAGACTGAATCATGAATGGGAGATACTGGACTATTCTGGTTTTGTCTTTCAAGTTGTAATAAATGTAATATTCAAGGTGATGATGAACTTAAACTGTAAGCAGCGTAGTTATTTATTTCTTATACTTCATCTAATGTCAGAAAATAAATTCCACAATAGATAAACAGGTTATTAAACAGGCTGCTAGAGTTTTGTGGAACAGCCATGTATTTTGATTCAAAAAATACACCAATCTCAAAAACAAGACCAGCCTAAGAGCTATTAAGCACAGTGATATATACAATTAATGTCACTGTACCAAAACTGCAATCTAGATTGGTAGGTTGAAATACTGTTTTAAAGAAATCAGATATACTAAATCAACAAATAAACATTTGTCTTGCTTATGGCTCTGTTCTAACCACTTTCCAGAGTTTTGGCTCTCTGCACATGAAAAAACCTTGCAACGAAATAGGAAAGTATTAGAGAATTGTGTGTCACTCTGCTGCAGTAGCTTGGTATCGTGTAAACAAGACAAATAAAACACTGACACTGAAGGTGATGACTTGTTTCTTCAGCTATAAATTATTCCAGAAAGTATCGTCCTTGGAGACACAAACTACTAAAATACAAAGCAAAGGTTTTACAAAGTACTGGCATGGTGGGTTTTCTCCTTTTTTTAAAGGTATTCTAACATATGAATCTGCCCTAACAACTTGACAAGTTATATTCACACAGTAATGTTGCATAATTATCAATAAAAAGCACATCTTTTGCCTTTTTAAACAAAAGACATATATCTTCTCCTGTTTTACCGGTTTTATATTATTTAATGGGAAAACTCCACAAATAAAAAAAAAGCAATGTAAAAATTTAAATACTCTGCCCCTGACTTTACTACATGAAACTGTGGATCAGAAAAGTTTGAATCAAAGGATTCAGCCAACATATTTTCTGAGAACAACCAGATGAAAACTCCACTAACAAAACTAACATGGTTGTAAATTCAAAAAAAAAAAAAAGATACAGGAACAAGAATGCCATTATCCAGAGAATGCTTGTGTCAGAAGTTTTCTTCAAGGGAAACAACTTAAAGACATACATAGTGACTTCACTGTTCAAAGTCAGAGGTTTGCATTGGTCATTATGAGTACAGCCACAATTAAGCTATTAACAAACTCTGTTCATGCCATTTATCTGGTTTTGGTTCAAAGGCTAGAATCCTTAAAGATTATCATAAGTCTAGTTCTTAATCCTAACTAGATCCAATAATTAATAGTAGTGTACAATTCTGTTGTATAGCTAAACACAGAGCAAAACCACAGTGAATCGGAATTCATTATTATCATGTCTTGCAGATAAGAAGCAAGAATGAATGCAATTAAGTAAATAAATCCCAAGACAAAAAAATTATTCTGGGTAAATAATGTTTTAGATTCCTATGATTGCAGATGGTATTAAAACCCAAGCTTAAATGATCACAAGCCAAGCCATCTTTAAAATATTACTGATGCTAACATAAGAATTAGATCAAACATGCTACCATTTTACTCAAATGCAGTAATTCCAATGAATCTTAGTCCTGTTTATAGAAAATACTCAATTTTATATTTTGATGAAAGCAAATTTACTCTTAAGTTGTTTATTTTGCCTTTGTATGAAATCAGCTGCTAAATCAGGAGAAACTGTTATCTAAGTAAAATCAATCTTTTCACGGATGAGAGTAAATGTTTATTATCTCCTTTTGTTTACTATTTCAATGCTGAGATAAACAGAAACCATGAGGAAACTGTACCAAAACAAAAAATCTCATGCAATTTCTACTCAACACTCTCTTCCCACCAAGAACAACAAAAGTATGTTCAGTGTGCATTTTCAGAGGAAAAATATAAATAAAGAAAAACCATTGTTTCATCCAGCAATCAGCTTGGGAAGAGGTATAACATCTTTAATTCTCAAAAATGACTTATTACTAAAGCACTCTAATCACAGAATCACCGAATAGTTTGGGTTGGAAGGGATCTTCAAAGGTCACATAGTCCTCCCAGGCACAGACATCTTTCAGTAGACTAGACTGCCCAAAGCCCCACCCAACCTGCTCTGGAACACTTCCAGGGATGGGGCCTCCACAGCTTCTCTGGACAGCCTGTTCCGGTGCCTCACCACCCTCACAGTGAAAAATTTCTCTTTTATGTCCAGCCTAAATCTACCCTCTCAGTTTAAAATCATTGCTCTTTGTCCTACCACTACAGGCCCTGGTAAAAAGTCTCTCCCTTGTCTTTCTTATATACCCCTTTTGCTTAATGAAAGGCTGCTATCAGGTCTCCCCAGAGCCTTCTCCAGGCTGAACGATCCCATCTCTCTCAGCCTGTCTTTATGGGAGAGGTCCGCCAGCCCTCTGATCAACTTTGTGGCCCTCCTCTAGACTCACTCCAGCAGCTCCATGCTCCATGTCTTTCCTGCGCTGGGGACCCCAGAGCTGGTCACAGTACTCCAGGTGGTGACTCATGAGAGTGGGGTAGAGGGGGAAAATCCCTCCCTCAACCCGCTGATCACACTTCTTTTGATGCAGCCCGGGATTCAATTGGCTTTTTGGGCTGCAAGTTCACGTTGCTGGCCCATGTCCAACTTCTCATCCACCAGTACTCCCAAGTCCTTCTCCACAGGGACAGGGCTGCTCTCAATCCATTCATTCCCCAGTCTGCATTGATATTGGGGATTGCCCCAAGCCAGGGGCAATGTACCCAGGACCTTGCACTTCACTTTGTTGGATTTCACACAGACCTACTCCTCAGGTCTGTCAAGGTCCCTCTGGATGGCATCCCCTCCCTCAAGAATACCAACTGCACTACTTAGCTCAGTATCACCTGGAAATCTGCTAAGGGTGCAATGGAATACCACCATCTATGTCATAATGATGATATTAAACAGTACGATCCCTTGAGAGACACCACTCTTACTCATTTCCACTTGGACATTGAGTCATTGACTGTAACTGTTTGCATGCAGCCACCAAGCTACTTCCTTGTCCATCTACCAAAACTGTATCTCATGAGTCTAGCAGTAGGACTGTTGTGGGGGGACATATCAAAGGCCTTACAGAAGCCTAGACAGATGATACCCATAGCTCTTCCTTTGTCCCCTGATGCAGTTACTCCATCATACAAGGTCACTCGATTAGTCAAGCACAATCTGTCCTTGGTGAAGCCATGCTGTCTGTCTCTAATGACCTTTCTCTCTTCTGTATGTTTCAATGTATCTTCCAAGAGGATCTGTTCCATGATCCTAAGGCTAAGTTGTAGCCTGAGTTTTGCCTTGAGTTTTAGTGTTGCCAAAGATGTTCCCCCATCTTGAGGGACTAAAAAAGGTTTCACACATCAAAAGTGTTTCTCATGGGGGATTTACATCAAATCCTTTTGGCATGACGTCCAACACCTGTAACTTCCCAGGTGAAAGCCCCCCCCCCCCAAAATTCACTTAAAAGGAGACTTCATGGATTACAGCAATTGTAGCGAGATAAAGGGACTTTGATCTCTAAATACCTCTTTCAATAATGGGCCAGGTCAGCAACGTTCAAAAGTCAGACAGCTGCTTGGTTGCCTGCACTCTGAGATAAGCTACTGATCTCCTCACTGTTAATGATGACCAGGTGGATACATCATAACCACCCTTAAGAAAAACTGGCAGCCTCCAGACAGAAGTTAAATTGGTATGAAGACTGTCACCCTTTTAAGTACTTCTAAGTGTCATGTTCCATCAACACACAAACGTGAAATGGAGCAAAAGGGAATTTAACCAGAGATATTTAAATATGTGTAAGACCATGTGTTATATCATTTTTTTCCCCCCCAGAACAACCATACATTATCTCTGTTTCTAGGCTACTATTATCTCCTTTTTACAAACAAACAAAAAAGTAGAAGTGTTTTAAGAATCATTATTTTCTCTCCTGAAAGATCAACTGAGTTAAAGCAAACTATGCTTGTAACAAAAGAGTATTTTTGGTAGTGTTGGTTTTTTTTTTTCAATTGTTTCTTCTTGCAAACCACTTTTGAAAGTTTTTCCACCATCAACATACATGTCAATTTCAGCACCATCTAGACAACACACTACAAAAGGGTAAACATCAACTCATTCAAGTACCGGTATAGTTATGTAAGAACCTGCTAAAGATACATAAAGTTTCCAGCATCTGAATTTCCATTGCTTTTACTGTTCTGGTCTATGAGATGAAGTGGCACATATAGTGCGTAGTAAATTAAGTATAAGAGTAAAATAAATATTCCATACTCGATTCCCAGTCTCCCTAGCCTGATCAGTGCCTAGAAGCACAAGGAATTATGGGCATCTTTCCCAACTTCTATGCGTTTGAATTTTTCTGGTCTTCCAAGTTAGCAGTTGCTGCTACAGAAACCTTCTGTTTGACTTTCTGGCTGACACTATTCACCCAGATACGTGGGATGGAATTTTGGCATTCTCCTCCAACATTCTCTAATACGAGCAAGATAATTAACACTGAAGACTTAAGAGTTAAGAACTCTCCTCTGATGGGTTTATAGAACATGGAAAGAAAAGCAACTTTCCTTAACTTACATAAATGTTCTCACTCCGTACAAGGATTCTTGCCAAAGAGTGTCTTGTTTCTTTTGAGTTTGCAGCTGGTAGAGCAATGAACTAGCCAAGGACCAAGAAACAGTGTGCTAGGAGCCAGCGAGCAAATAGCTCAGGTACAGTGACAGATATACTAACAAGAGTAGGCAGTACTGTGTATTCTGTGCCATAAGAGCAAATATGGTGAAATCTAAAATATTTTTACCTAATGGAGAATTTCAAAATGTACCTATGACATGTTCCTTACCTAGTACCTCAGTTTATAAAATTATGATCAAGAGGAGTATTTCTTTTGGTTGATTTCATGGCTATATCTTAACTAAACCAGTAATTTCTAAACTCTCAATTCCAGTCTGTTGAAAGAAACTGTAACAGGTTGGGTTTCCACCACATCAAATTACACTAAATTCCTAGAAAAACAGTAAACCTGAGCTCTTACCTCAGATTTAACTTGAAGGTAGCTAACCCCATCCAGAAAAAAACCTTCTTATACTTACTAAGATTAGAGCTGTATTTTCAGTATAACTTCAAAAGAGTTAAAGCCCTAAATGCATTGATGTCTTCAGAAGAGAGAAGTTTTTAGGTGGAAAAAAAAGAATGTAACATTTCAAATGCTGTCTGCCCTTTCCACAATTTCCCATGAGGAAAAACAAATTCTCTTTCAACAGACTCTTGATAGCTGGGGCTGAGTCCCAAAGCATTTTGACAAGGCCCACCACGGCATTCTCAAAATGAAGAAGGATAGATAATCAGTGAGGACAGGACCTTGGGTAGACATTTAATCCACTTATGTGCTCTGAAACAGTTTAGTCCCATTCCTAACCTATGCTTCTTCCACATACAGAGCAGGTCAACCTAACTTCCAAACAACATAACTGCAAGATTTAAGGTGTCAATGCAAAGCTCAGCTGTGCTAAGGCAACAGTGATTCAGCCTCTACCTTTTCAATTTACTGAATCAGTACGGGTTTCCGCTTTCAGCGGGTTACTCTTGCTTTATTCAAGCTATGCACATACTGCACACTACCTCCTCTTCAGAGAAAGACAAAGTCACCCACCATGGTGGAGCTTGCCTAAACTGTGTCATTCATATCAGTATGCTGGATGATTCTGCCTGAATGGGTCGACAAAGCAGGAATCTTGCTGGTGGGTTTTGTTCCTGAACAGCCACACCACCTTCTTAAATGCAGTATGAACTCAACAGTAGCACCTTCCTGTTGGCAACTGCACCCACACAGGGGTTCTGGGATAAAACTCTACTTAAACACTAAGCATAGTGTGCAAATTAAGTAGTTTGCTTATTCCATACCATTTGTTCTTTGAAAAGCCACAAAGAACAAAAATCTGTAGATTTTCTGTAGATTTTCAAAAATATGTAGATAATCACCCTTCAGTTTAGTCTGTGCATCAACATTACTTATTGGGGGACAATGTGCTTTCATTTAGAATAGAATAGAATAGAATCATTAAGGTTGGAAGTGACCTCAAGGATCATCTAGTCCAACCATCCCCCCACCACCTATTACCCACTAAACCATGTCCCTAAGTACCACATCTAACCTTTCCTTAAACACCCTCAGGGATGGTGACTCCACCACCTCCCTGGGCAACCTGTTCCAGTGCCCGACCACCCTTTCAGAGAAGAATTTTCTCCTCATCTCCAACCAGAACCTTCCCTGGCGCAACTTGCAGCCATTTCCCCTTGTCCTGTCACTAGTTATCTGCGAGAAGAGGCCAACCCCCAGCTCGCCACAACTTCCTTTCAGGTAGTTGTAGAGGGCAATAAGGTCTGCCCTGAGCCTCCTCTTCTCCAGACTAAACAAGCCCAGTTCCTTCAGCCGCTCCTCATAAGACCTGTGCTCCAGCCCCTTCACCAGTTTCGTTGCCCTTCTCTGGACACGCTCCAGGGCTTCGATGTCTTTCTTGTGATGAGGGGCCCAAAACTGGACACAGTACTCGAGATGCGGCCTCACCAGGGCTGAGTACAGGGGGACAATCACCTCCCTGTTCCTGCTGGCTACACTATTCCTGATACAGGCCAGGTTTCAGAACATTTAAGATTCAATCTTTAATTTGGCTCAAAAAAAAAAAAAAATTTGTGCTGTTCACGGAACTCCCCCAGTTACTTTCAAAACTTTCAACTTCTGAAACTGTGGTATCTCTTAGACTTGTGTTAATGCTTCTAACTTCTTTGCACAGAGCTGACAATACTTAAAGCCTGTTGCATACTTCCTTCTCTAATGCTAAGAACACCATATATATGGCTTCCTAGTATTTCCCACATTTTAATTCTTCCTTGGTTTTGTATTGCTCTCCTGCTCTTCGTTCTTGCCAGTCAGAAGTTTTATAATTAAAATAAATAAAAGGTGAATGCTGAAAAGCTTCCATAATTTTATTAGTAACAGCTGTTCATGCATAGTGGCATTCAAGTGCAAGAATGAATTCTTCCTGAGTCTTATACCATTCAGCAGGGCAACAAAAAATGCTTGGTGTTTAAAGTATTCTATTACTGCAACAAAGCTAATTGCTATTACTCATACACCTTCCTGGGATTAATTTTACAGAGATTAGCATTTATTTTGAAATAGGATGACTTCTCCTGTGAAAGTGTTACTATACACCAACAAAAATAATTTGAAGCAGCTAAGAAAAGAATTACTCTTAACTTTGCAGTATACACTCAAATGTTTATTCTCAGAGATTCTTCTGCTCAGCATATACTTTTCCCTGCTGCATTAATTCAGTATTGTTCACCAATGTGAGATATAAATTCGGGGTCACTTGGCTGACATACGTATAAAATTAAATTAGCCAAAATTAAATTAGCCAGAGTTCTTTGATTATCCAGGCCCTCAGCTAGTTCCTATGAACTTCAGTGAGTATAAATAACTTCTAAATAAGCCAAACAGCAACATACTCTTTTTTAATGGCTGTAAACTAAATAACCTCTCATGATGCATTAAAAATTAGTATGATCTTAAATATGTTCTACATATGCTCTTCATATGTTACCACACTGATGTCTAGCTGATGATTTGGGTTTTCCTCAACAAAAGTTAATTAAATATGTGGACATATAAGTCTACATGAGAATATAAAAAGGTGTTTTGCATCCAGAATGATATTTTATTTCCTTTGAAACAGCTTCCACTAAATAAGAGATTTACCAATCTAGTTCCAACACACAGCAAGATGTACATTAACTATTTGCTCATTTTACAGTTGCAAATATGTACCATGGTAACTACCTAAAACTATTTGAAAGCATTCAGCATAAGTAAAACAGACTGACACAAGTTACAGGAAAAATAAGGAGGCTTGCTTGTATCTCTGGCTAAAGAAAAAGTCATATAAAACTAGTGTACTCCACTCTTGGCTTAACAGACCCACTTTCTCTTCAATTTATCTACAGAAAGTCTAAATCTTTGCTAACTCACCGAGTTCGGCATGTAAATCTTTAATTCAGCTGACGCAGGTGTAAGAAAATTAATACATATATATCCTGCATGCTTGCTGGATATTCACCTTATGTTCAAAAGCATCTTTCCACTTAGGACTGGTTACCATCCATGCTAATTCAAATGGCTTATCTTCCACCTGTTTCCCTTGGTAATGCATAGAGAATAAAAGGACACTCCTATCAGGCAACTCTCTTCACTGACACATCCGCTCTCAAACATAAGAAACACCTACCCATTAAAAAAACCAAACGTTTTGCACATGACACAAAACCAATAAACACACCACAAAGTAGCAAACACACCCGATACTGACAGATTATTTTCTGAGATATTTAAGGCACTTCCCAATGTGAAAACAGTGCATAATACAAATAAAGAGTGTACAGACAGAGGACATCCAGGATCGAAGGTTTATGGCTACAATCTATCACGCAGGCCCAAACGCTGCTTTCTGAAACCATGCAAAATTTCTGTGGGCAACAGGCAAAATGATAAACACAAGAACTAGAGCACATAGCTCTTACTACTTAACAATAAATATGTACATACATGCTTCAAATACAGGCATGCCAAATACCGTACATCTTGTTTGGCATATATCTACATAAAATATTAAAACATGTCTTTTTTCCAATTACGGAAATACTGTAAGTGCTTTTACAGCTAACAGCAAACAATGAATGCATGTTAACAACTGTAAACTCGGGAGAACAATCATAGGGTTTTAGAAAGTGTTCAGCAGTAATGAAATCCAGAAGAATTTGGAAAATACACAAGATGAAAACCAAATTCAGTGGAAGACTGAATTTGTTCCAAAGTGCCTTAAACATTACAGCCAAGTTGTGCTAGCCGAACTACTACTATGTCTTTGTAATATGCTTCAGTGCTTATTTCTGAATTCTGGCTTTTCAGAATTATAATAGTAAAAAAAATACTTTGTCTCGTTCTAATCTGTTCCAAAAATTAAGCAGTTATGTACAACAGAGTACCTAAAAGTGGTATTTTAATGTTTAATCACAGAGAGGGTTTGTTTTTAAACTCATACTTCAAAATAATCTTTGCGTGCAGTAAAAGTTTTCCATAAAACTTGGCATTTTAAACTCTTTGATCCCACGAAAAGCAGAAAGATACTGTCACTAATACTCAAAAAGGGCATATCAAGCACAGCTAGAAGGAAATTAACTCACTTTGCAAGGAAGCACTGTATCTTGCACACGTTAAGGGACGAAAAAACCGTCTTCTCGATCAAAAAAATATTACTTTTTTTCCTTTATATTTACTACATATGTGCATTTGAATGTGTAACTTTTAAATCAAGTATGAGAAAACAATCTAGCACAGATACTCTTATTTGTGCCTTGAAACCCCTTAAAGTTTGTAATACCTTTCACTTTGCAGTTCCAACAAGTCTGAAGAACATGCATGGTCAATTAACATGTACTCTCCATACGAGTCAAAGGATATGCCTCAGTCCCATGTTCACATGCTTTTAACCCACTTATAAGTCTTAAGTCCCATAACACTTCACAAAGTGGAACTGAGAAGTAGGCAGTTCTAGCAGGAAAAAATAAAAAAAACAACAAACCAAAGAAACCCACATTTACGTAAAACAAAAAAAACTGAGCAACACTAGAAATTTAAGTTTTCAGGGGGAAAGACACGTAACAGAAAAGTCCATTCCATTTAAAAAAAAGAGAGTACTTTAGGCAATTTCAGGTGGGTTTCATGCTACCAGGCTCACCATTTTTAATGACTACTTCCCTGTTCTAAAATGGTTTTGTTTACCTCATAACTATGTGAATGACCCGCACAAGCAACACAAACATAATAACCAAGCAACTCTGGATGCTGAGGAAGCAGTGAGAGTGAAATACCTAAGAGAAACCCATGAATAAGGTGGTTTTCCTCAAAATTTGTTTTTAAATTGAAACCTGAATCTCTACCCAATCCCATGACTCCAACAGTGGTTCACCACTACCCTGCATTTTACAAGATGAGATCATTAAGTGTTAATCCAAACAGCTGCACATACACACACACTTTCAGTCAAACACATGACAGTGGCTGACAAGGCAGAAGACCAGAAATGTGTGCACAGTAACAATTTCTGCACTGATTTTGTTACCCAAGTATACAGATATGCTGCTAAGTATAAGCAGCCGAACCCCTCGTCTCTAGTACATGATGCTTACATTTTCATAAGCGTGTCAAAACTCTTAATTTGTACTAATGCAGATTAATGGAAAAACCTCTCATACAGGCACTCAAGAGAGTTTTCCCAAGTGCTTTCATGCTTTGCTTCTCCCCTCTCCGCCCTCATGTCACTGTACTCTATTTCGTCCAAAACAATGCCACAACTGGACCCCAACATACCACCACCTACCCCTACAACTCAAGTTAGCAGTGGGATGACCTTGCAAGGCAGTACTGTTTGCAGAAACAGATCTCTGACCCAGATCTCTGGGTAATATATATTGGGCTCATCCAGTAAATTTCATGCATTTTTGAAAGCTTGGGAGAAGCCTCTTGCACTACTGCCGAGAAAAAAAAAATAAATCAGGAAAACACAGAAGCAATTTGGACCTGAGTAACAAATCAAATATGCCAACTGCCTCTCCTGAAGCAAATGTGTATCATTAATAATTATACTTCCATAACATCCATAAAAATAAGGAAAGGTAAGTTATCTACCCCCTATTTTATCTTCTTTGTGAATCTTGAAAGAGTCACAACACGCACTTCCATCAACCAAAATCAGGTCCAAGTGAGGCAGAATGTTATTACTGTGAATGCCGAATCTGTCTCTACCAGTCCTTTCCCACACCAGTTAAGGTTCCCAACACCTTTCTCCATATCCAGAAGACAAGCTGCAGGAAGTAGCATATTCATATGGAAGCACTAAAATGTATTCTGACTTTTCCTTTCAACTCTCCTTACCTCATTGAATTGGCAGTTTATTCCCCCAGTACAAATCACTACTTCCATATACATGACCCAAGACAAAAATCTTCAGCATAAACATCCCGCGTCCACTTGGACGCCCATCCCCACTCATCCACACACCAGACAGCGGTGCAGACGTATTTCAAGGCCTGCGAGTCCCAACCAGAAGCTGTATTACCACAGGAGCTGCACGACAAAGTGGAGCGCGCTGGATACAGGCAGCTGTATTTTAATTCAAAAGGCTTATTTTAACACGAAGCAAATTTCTATTAGGTAAACATTGCCTCTGCAGACTTGCAGCTTCAAAATAACAACCTGCTTCAAGAGAAATGAAACAATATATTTTATTTCCTGACCAGTGGGTAGATTCCAAAGGTATTAAAGCTCCTGTCATCCTCCTGCATACTTCAAGTTACTCCTCAGCTTCGCGTACGCATCTGGGGCTGCACGGCTCCCTTTTTCTTCCCAAAAACCGGTCTACAATCTGAGCATAAGCCCCTTATCCCAGTTTACCTCATTAAACAAACATCACAATAAACAAAAACGCGACCAGTAAGCCAACAACCTTCCCCAGGCTCACAGAACAATGTACATATTAAGTCCACCACTACGGATCTGCACAGCAACTCCCCCCTCGAGTCCCTTCGGTAATCCCCTTCCTTGCCATCGCTCTCCTACACACGCCGCCG
>VWZZ01004289.1:178496-210932 GCA_013399095.1 Psophia crepitans | reverse complement strand
CTACCAGCCCCGGCCCTCACTGGCTGATGTAACCTCTTGCCTCTGCGTGGAACTCTTACTATTTTGTTGTTTGAGGTTTTTTTCTCCTGAGTTAAGTTTGCTGTTAGTGTAAAGAATTGCATTGGATTCCCAAAAGTTCATGTGACCCATCAAGCCTGCTCAAGGGCAATGGCCAGTACACACAGGGAGGTCCAGACCACCCTTTCCATGGCAGTAGGCCGCTGGATCAGCTCCGTGAGCCAGAAGTCACTGAATCAGCTGCATCAGCCAGCTGTGCCCATGTGGTCTGCACAGGTCTGGTGGAACAGGATCATAAAGTCCAGACCCACCTGACATAACCATAATACATGACTTGCATCATTAGATTGGTAGAGTATGAGTTGATACCACAGCACTACAGCAGCTCAGTAAAAAAGAGGTACTTAACTGTTCAGTATTAGTGCTTGCTGTGTATGCGATGACTTGTCCTACTGTTTATCTACTGTTCCTATCAAGAAATGGGTGCCAATTATGTATCCAGGATATCGTATTTGTATTTTTATTATTTGTTAACTACATAGATTAAAATCTCCTACCAAGACTTTCAACAAAATCTCCAATAAAGTGTTCCTCCCAGGATCTAGTCTGTGGGATACTGTTTCTCCTCCTCTGTGACTTAAATTACAAAGCTGTATTTTGACAGCGTAGCAATACAGCCATTTCTATCAACCTTTTATGTTTATTTCTTATGTTCTCCACATTCAAGCATGTTTTTCTTTCAGCTTCTTGAATTAGCACTGTTTTTTACAAGGCAGCTTTTATTCTTTACGGGGTTTCTATTTTTGTACAACTCCAAAATAAGGTACTTTTAGCTATTTCATCATACATACTTATTAACCTATAGAGACTTTGTGTAATATTTAGTTCACATGCAGTCAGTAGGACATCTCATGCTTTGCTGGGCTGTAAGTGTTAATGACATCAGATGTTTGGATTATTTATCTAAGACCTCAACCATTAATTTTCTATTCTAATTTTTACTCTTCTTCTACAGTCTGCTCTTGGATATATGCTACCTAATTCTGATTCCATTCAAGTTTCATAGTATTGTGACTCCATCATCTTCAGTGGAATGACACTGTTTTTCATCATCATAGGCAGTATGTCAGACCCTGAGCTACCTTTAAGATGTTCAACATACACACTGTAATCCTCCTCCAGTTTGTTCAGCAAATACTTCATTGTACATCCGCAGCAATAATCTAACCGTTAGCATAATCTGGTAGGCCGTCGTTTCCGCCTTCTTTCTTTCTGTGTCACAATACAGGGAGACAAGTACACAGTAGCCAGACAGAGGTAGTTCTTTTAGTATTTCATTGGAATAATGCCTTCCATCACCCAAAGAGTGTGTCAGCTGAGATTGCAAGGTATGTTGCTAGAAGAACTATTATGGGTAACTATCGTATTGGCCATTATTTTATAATGGAAGACAAATCCAAAATCAAAGCACGCCACAATACTTTTCACAACCTTACTACAAGCTTAGTATGTAAAGTGAAAAATCATCTTGCGTTATATTGTTTCCTCAGTTAAATTACCTGAGCAATACCTACTCAAAAGGCAAGTATGCAGTAATATTTGAGCTTTTCAAAAATATTTTTGTATTTCAGTGTAAGCAAAGTGTGCTGGCTGGGATCGAGTACTTATAGCACAGAATGCATTTTATGCAACTGTAAATAGACAGTGATCACCACTACAGCAACACTGTAAGTAATAAAAATTTCTTTATTGTTCTCCCTGAATAATTCCATAGCAGAGTAAATGATAATTGTATACTGTACTCGTTTTGGCTGGGATAGAGTTAATTTTCATCACAGTAGTTAGTATGAGGCTGTGTTTTGAGTTTGTGCTGAAAACAGTGCTGATAACACAGGGATGTTTTTGTTATTGTTGAGCAGCGCTTACACAGAGTCAAGGCCTTTTCTACTTCTCACATGGCCCGACCAGTGAGTGGGCTGGGGGTGCACAAAGGCTGGGAGGGGACACAGCCAGGAGAGTTGACCCCAACTGTCCAAAAGGACATTCCATACCATATGACGTCATGCCTAGCACAGAAGTCTGGGGGAAGAGGGAGGAACGGGGGTGCGTTTGGAATGATGGTGTTTGTCTTCCCAAGTAACCATTACGCGTGCCGGAGCCCTGCTGCCCTGGGGATGGCTGAACCTCTGCCTGCCGTGGGGAGTGGGGAGTGGATTCCTTGTCTTGCTTTGCTTGTGCCTGTGGCTTTCGCTTTACCTATTAAACTGGCTTTTTCTGAGTCCACCACTTTTCTCACTTTTACTGTTCTGATTCTGTCTCCCATCCTGCCAGGGAGGGGTGGAGCAAGCGAGCAGCTGCGTGGTGCTTAGCTGCCAGCTGGGATAAAACCATGACAATACTCTTGGTGGAATTCCAGTAGACACCACGAACATTAGCAATTCAGGTATCCTTCAACACCATAAATCAAAGAAAGTCTGCCATTAGCAAAAGGTTTAAAGGGATAATGCATTTTACTTCTCTCATATTTATATATGTGTTTTCACCTAGTGGTCTTAAAAGTTAGCAAACATAGAAACAAACACATAAATGGAGAAAATTCACAAGAAAATTTATTTTTACACTGAATGTAGACTGACAATTCACAGCTAAGAAACTGCAAATGTCTCTTTCCACAGAACTTTCATATGTAGTGTCAGAATATGTAAAATCATGATTCAATGGGATATTTTTCCAGTGAATACGAACAGAAAATAAATATTACTTTTCATGTAATAGTACTTCTTAAAATTGCCTTTTCAATACACAATTCAAACACAAATTCACTACAAGAATTTGGAAGCTTCAGTAATGAATCCTGTACTTTGTATATGCTTTATATCTTGTATATTTAATAGGAGTGTCAATATCTTTTGCACATTGCTACCAAATCTCTAAATAAAAACCAAAAGGAAATGTCTGAGTGGTAAGTGACGTCTGGAGTCGGTGAATTGCATTTTCAGATGGGCAATGATTTTTATTGCTGTATATAATTTTAACAGGTGATAATCCATCAGGAGACCGTTTCCAGTCTTTTTTTTTTGTTTTAAAGTGAGTGTAGAGAAGGATCTTGGGACAGCAACTGATCAGTGTCTTCCTTTAGGTGTGAGTAACAATGTAGGTATTTATCTTCATATGAGAATCCGTTAGATAAGCTTACAGTACGATGAGAAAATGGGTGTCTTTAAGTCTTATGTGAAGCTATCACAAATACTTGAGGAAAGTAGGATTTCTGCAAATGTACTTAAAATAGTGGAGAAAACCGTTAGAAGATAGCAAATAATTGGCTTCCATTTGATACTTTTGCAGGAACTGAGGCACTCAAGTTACGTGCTGAAGTAAAAATGTGGGTTGTATTGTAAGGCACTCAGTTTATAAATGTACTTATAACTTTAGTTATAACCATAACATAGCCAGATAGTGTGTTGCCTAAGCCAATATGGGATGATTTGTAAACCTGAACTTAGGCAGAAATGGAAAAAATTCTCATGCCTGAGACACACAGATAATGGTAGTAGTACAGGGATTGCTGTATATTAGTCAAATTCCGCTGCACTTAACACTGAATTTAGATAGTGCTCTGTTCTCTTGAGGAAGATTGGTGAATGTGTATTAATATTTGAGTAAATTATGGGTATTCATCAGTAGCGAAAAGGATAACAGGATTGTTTTCATTTGTCTGAAGAGACAGAGGAAAGAGTCTTCTCAACACAAAATGCTGTTTTGGACACGTAGACTTGTATAGAGTGTTAAAATGGTTTAAATACATATTTGCATAAATCCTATTTATTACCCTGGTGTGGGTATAATAATGAAGCAGGCTGTTGAGGTTGCTGTGTTTCTATTAGCCTGCTTCCTAATCTGGTTATATTTTGAATTGTGGGTTTGCATTACGTTACACAGAATCTAAATAAAAATACTCTGAAATTGTGTCTTTGTTTTGGTGGTTATATATTTAAAGAGATTGCAAGAAGTTAATTTTGTACTGCATCATAAAGAATGTTTAATGGATCTACAACTTTGAAGAGACCGGGAAATTTTCAGAAGAATTAGTGATTAAATTTCAGATTGGATACTGACAACAATTCTAGCTATCTTTTGAATTACATTGCATATTCAAATCGCTTGTATTTATGGGGGAATTTTTTTTTCAATTAATATCTGCTCATGCTAAGAAACTAGTCATGATTCTGTGAGATTTACCTAGAAGAAGGCATTGAGCTCCCCCTACTGTTACTACAGATAACTGGAAAACCTGGATTTTGTTCTGATGAGTAAAACATCACTCAGGTAAAAGAAAAATATTAACAATAAAGAAGTACCACTTTTCAGTTTCTGTTGCTTCTAACAGTGGAACCAGGACAGAAGTGGAGTATTTAATTTGTTTTCCAAGTACTTAGTGTTCTGAAGTTTTGTGGCATTTACAGCATAATATGCATGAGCATGTGTACTTTGACATTTAACAGTTTTGCAAGTTCCCTGTGCAAAGATAGGATTTATTGTTTGTGCACACATGCAGTTAATCTTGTTCCATTTACATGTCAGTGAAGAGACTCCTAGATACTAAAGAAAAGAGGTACATCTTTTTATAAGGATTTCTTTTTGCTGTAAAGAATTATTCTAAGAATTAATGATGTCGATAATAGTAAATTCTGAAGCTTATGATAATCTCTGGTTTGCGATAATAATCTGACAACATGCATGTGCACACGGATGCCTGAAGGACGGTGATTATGAGCCAGTAATGCTGTTCTTTTTACAGATGCTTTGGATAGAAATCAGATCAATTAGACTGTGAGATTGAGTTTGATTCAGAACAAGGTCGAGCTTATTCCTCCAAAAGGAATGCCTAGCTATGTCACACAGCTAAACAGTCAACAAGAAGTTAACATGGCTATATTTTTTGTATTCCAAGGTCAAAAATCACAGAAAGAAAAGAGAAATTTAAATAACAAACACTGATAGATACTTCGTTTGTCTTCAGGCAAGCCAGTGTTTCTCTCTCTATATGCGGCACTGATATCTTTTTTCACTGATACATGAAGGAGCCAAAAAGACATACAGATAAGAATGAAAAGGTGCTGCTGAATAGTGTGCCTGGGAGTGTACATGTTGCACTGGATATTGCTAACCAAGGACTCTTGTCTTTCTCCTCCCTTCATTTTTCCGTATCTTTTCATATATGATGCACACTCATGTGAAACCAGAGAGGCTCAGAAGCCTTGTCACACCAGTGTTGTATTACAGTGGTACCATGGGTTCCTTTGAAGAAACTCGTGTAACAGTGTAAGTTGCATTTGCCTATAGTTGCTTATCTGTGTAAATATTTTCAGAAGTGCCTTGTGTTCTGGCATTAGTAGGCATAGGCAGAAAGATGCTTTTTTTTCATGTGAATCCTGATTAGCTGTTAGCCTCAGGTAGAGTTCCAGGCAGGATGTTTTCTTGTACCTTTTAAAGTTTCTGGCATTATTGAAATTGTAGCTTTGTTAACTATATTTCTTAAATTTCGGAAAGGTTTGTTGGTCCTCTCTCTCTCCCCACCTCCCTGCTTTTGCTCAGTTTGTTACCAAAGTAAGGGTTGAATACCCAGTCTCAGCAGTCAAAGGAGATTTTATGGGTGGAGGCAGAAGTCTGTCGTGTTTCAGAATAGCTGGAAACCCAGTCTACAAGTCAAACATAATGTCGAAATAAAGAAGAGTTAACCAGTGATTTACTGCTGGAGAGCCAAATGCATTTTATGTGGTTGTAATGCAGTTGCAGTTTGTGAAAGGTACACTAGAATGTTTTCATGCTACTGTTCGTACAACAAGCCACTTCAAATTCAGGATCCATAGCTATAAATCACAAGAAATACATGCAGACAGATATCAGAAAGAAGCTGATGACTTTATGTCAGCAGTACTGTTATTTCTACATGTCTTGTGGATGAAAAGACAACTGGAATGAGCCTTTAGGTTCAGCTCAGGGTAAGGTACAGTTTATTCCTCCAAAAGCTCTAGGAGGGAACTGAGGCAGATGTTGTGTTTGAACATCTGTTTGCTTAGCAAATGCACAAAATGTTACATGAATGCATCTAAATCTTTTCCTACACGTAAAACCTTAATTTCTTTTCTTGGCTGTTCGGTGACTGCTAAACCTTGCAACTATTTACTTACGGCTCATTTTTAACCTAGAATACAAATAAAAGGCTAAAACTGGTAGAAGAGAAGCCCCGTGGATATACTGAAAAACAGAACTTGGTACCTTGTGTAGTTTCTTGCACAGTGTACCAAGAAGCAGTGTTTTTCATGGGAAAAATATCCCTTAGGAACCTGGAAATCTAAACACATCAGACCAGTAGCCTCTAATGTTCCCCTTTTAAGGCTTAGCTCAACAGTGCATTGCACACCGTTTGTGTTGCAGTTTTGCAGTTTGCTTGGGGAAAGCTTAAGATACACTGCAAGAATTAATTCAGTGCCTATAAGAAACATCATGCTTCATTTCTTTGCAGAGAAATGGCAGTATTCTTTTATCCTATTTCAGGTAATTATAAATGGCTACCCTTCCCCTTCACTTCCTGATGTTCTTGAGTCAAATATGTATTCTATTTTTAAGGACCTCAAATCAGCTGGCACATGGAAAAAGGGCCTAAGCATGAGTCAAAAGTGTCCTAAATGTATTCTGGCATGCACGCCAATGATACCAATACCAATTCAAGATTTTATGCATTACAATTAGGATTTGGGCTGGGGTTTTTTGTTAGAAGTAACTGAACAATGGATGGAGAAATGAAAACAGAAACGTACCATCTTACCAAAATAACATGCAAGTTGAATTTAGGCTCGTGAACGGGGTTGGGAGAGGGAAGCCCTATATAGAACTGTATAGCACTCTACCCTTAAGACATTGACCTTTTCTATTCAGTTTTCTTTGTTTTACTAATTTTTTGACTCTTTACCTTTTTATTAATTGAATGCTTTGGTGTGTAAATTATGGGTAAAGACAGAAAGTAGTGCATGCAGTCATGAAGTTGCTGTGTCAGCTTTTTTTTTTAAGCTGTTGTAAGGAAGATCACGGTATGTATTTACATTACTGAACTAACTACTGACAACTTTGTTTGATACTTATTAACCCCTGTATTACATTGTCTTTCAAAAAGCAGTATAATCTACAGCATGGTCAAACTTAGAATCCAGAACTACCTTTTTTTAACTACACCTATCAGAAGTTCTAATGAAAGATGTTATCTCTTCCTACAGACTTCGCCTCTCCACAGATGCAAAGAATATAACGTGTGTAAGTTGTGTAACTGTTCCTTTTCTCCCAACAAGACCAGATTCTGAGAAAACTATCACTTCTAAGGTACAGTGAAATAACAAGGTTAATTGCCGCATTTCAAAAATATGTTGCCATTAGAAATTATTTATGAAATATATAACCAGATTCAATAAAAAGATTTTCTGTAGTATGTTATCACTGGCATTGAGATTTCTTTTTGATTTGATAAATAAAAAGCGTCATCCAGTGCGTTAACAAGCAGTGTACAAAGCTTAGCACTTCAACAGCATTGAGAAAAAATGTTTATCGTATATTTCAAAGAGAAAATCCTGAAGCCAAAACTGGTGGGTTTTGGGTTTCATTGTTTTATTTCATACCACGCACTTAAACAGACTCAACTGAATCCTTTTGTGAAATGTCACTTTTTGCTTCCCTTGACTAAGTAATGACTTTAATTTAATAAACTTTTTAATGCTTAGACCCCCAAATGTAATCAAATCAAAACAAAACAAATAAGGATATAAAAAGATCAATGATTGGCACTCTACATATGTGTTGGATGATACTAGAAAAAGCTGTAGAGACAGACGGCAGAAGAAGATAACTTTCCATTCTGTCCTGATACATGAATGAGCATAGGCACTGTCATTTAGATGAGATTTGCTTGAATAAAGATTCAGTAGCCATTGAATAAGAAAAAGCAGCATTTAGTATTTTAATATAAAGTATTCAAAGCTGATAATTGCTGTGGCCTAAATTCACAGTTCTGTGGGGTTTTTTGCTGAAAGACTAGTTATTTCATCAGCACCGTCTAGGAATATGTCTTAATCTTAGGCTCAAATTCAGCTAAAAATTCCACGGGACTAGAAATACTTGTCTCCGTAGGAGATTTTCTCAGAAGCTGAGCTCTAAACAGATACATTTGTCATAGGTCAACATCAATGAAATGAAAATGCTTCTTGAGACAATACAAATACTACTGGGGGTTCTGGAGACTAAGAAATGACTAAACTGTCCATTTAGGCATTTAACATAATTATGGTGCAGTATTACAGGAAGATGCAAAAATTAAAAACAGAAGATTAAAAATGGTTTAGGGACTTCCCTTTATAATATGTGAGTTCACTTTTGTGATACACCGCAAAGGTGGAGAAATCTACCCAGTATTCATTTCGTTGCATCTAACCGAACAATGAAGAAGTAATTATATTGCAGAATCAAACAGGGAGTCAGAGGTAGGAAACATTTTATACAATGAGAGATTTTTTTAAAAGGTTGCAAGATTTTCCTTTTATTTGAGGCAAAAAATGCTAGCGTGCACATTGTGCATGGGTTTTGTAGCACTTGATTCAATCATTTTTCAGCTTAAATGAGAATAAATTTCCATCAGTCTTTAGAATCAGTGCTCTGAAAATAAGCTAGTGTTAGTCTGCAAATTGGAGCACAGGAGGTTCCGGGTTAATGTAAGGAAAAACTATTTCACTGTGAGGGTGACAGAGCACTGGCACAGGCTGCCCAGAGAGGTTGTGGAGTCTCCTTCTCTGGAGACATTCAAAACCCGACTGGACGTGTTCCTGAGTGATGTGCTCTAGGTGGCCCTGCCTTGGCAGCGGGGGTCGGACTAGATGATTTTTTGAGGTCCCTTCCAACCCTTGTGATTCTGTGATTCTGTGAAATTTGTGGATCATACAAATCAGTAAATATTGGCACATTTGTACAAGTGAATAATTTACTTTCCCTGATAGCTTTCGAAAAAGCATAATGTTGTTATTTTTTTTCAGACAAGTGATTGGGGAACTCCCATATATACTGCAATTTCTAACAAATTGACTATTTACAAACCTGCTTTTTGAGGTCCTTTACGTTATTATTGTGATAAGTAACAGAGTACTGTAAGAATTGGAAGTCTGATCCATATGCTTATTCACATTACAAATACATTTCACCAAATCTAGCTTTTTAATCTCATACATAACTTCTGAGTTCAAGATCAGCAGCAGCACTCATGATCAAAGCATTTTGTCTGTTTATTACCATGTTCTTTGTTAAATAAGACTTAATTTTTCCAGAAAAAAAAAAAAAATCTAAGCCTATCTTTGCACATAGGCTGAGCTTTATTTGGGGTTCTGTGCTTTCATTATTTTAACACCTGCAAAATACCGATGTGCTGGTTATCTCAAGCATTGTTATTATACCCATCCTCATAGAGATCCTGCTAGACTCTTCATAGGTAACCTTAAGGTGGTAGTGTTGTGCACAAAACAAAAAAGAAGGGTAAAATTCTCTATATATCATATATAGGTAGTTATGCTTATGCTTCTCTGCAGAATTAAAAATTCTTCTAATGGAATCACCTTCCGTTTTTTACCTTTCTGGTTTTCAAGAAGTAGTTCAGCAAATGCCACATAACACCACATACCATCTGTTCTGCACTGGGGTAGGGGTGAACTGAGAGCGAGCTGGTGCAGGGATCTTTATGGATCTCAATAAGAAAGGCCCCAAAACAAATGCCTTAATAAGATAACTGCTTCAAAAAGACGAAGGAGTATAGATAGTAACATCCTACATCCCTTCAGATGCTACACGCCTTGTGTTCTGACAGAGCCCCGATGGATTTTCCCATGACATCCTGCACAGAGCAGATTCTGTCTGTATAGGGAAAGTCTCCTTCTTGGTCATTCAAGGTCATGGATAATTCCCCTACAAGAAAACAACTCTATCCCTAAAGGATGTTCTCATGACAACTTGTGTGCTGTTAGATACGGGCCAGGGCCACACAGGAGGTATAATTGCTGTGCTGAGCAGGAGCTGGCTCCTCCAGCACCATGCATGGGCGGGATCTGTCCCATGGCCGAGGGAGGCATGCGGTACGGCATGGCACAGCATGGCTTAAGACCACACTGCCTGTGCAGTGCCTGCCCGGGTTAGCTGTGGTGTGCAGTGGTCTTGTGGTCAGGACCAATACATTCCACCCCTTGATCCACATATAGTTTACCTTTCCCGAATATGTATTATAATTTACAGATTATATTGATTACATGCGGTTTTCTCAAGTACAAGTCCCAAGAGAGCAGACATGGCCTGTTCAAGATCGCTGACTCATGTGCAGTGTCTTCTGTGTCTTCTTGCAATCTTTCCGAAGTGATTGTGATGCTCATTTAGTCATGTGTGCTACTTAATGAAAAAATAAACCAGCCAAACTGGTTGATATTTTTTCTTCCAGTTTGTGATCTTATTAGAGAGATAGCTCTCCAAGATTTATGAAGATGTTTGTTTTTAACCTCAGATTATTCACAAGTTTCCTGTCCCCTATATCACATAAAGTACAATTTAATCGCAGTTTTAATTCCTGCTGCTAAAATATCCAGTTAATCTTTTCCTTTTACGAATGCTATCCCTCTCCCTTTTATGAATGGAAAAAACCAGCTCCGCAGTCTCTGCAAAAGCTTTATCAAGTCCTTCCTTGAGGCTTACATCTGATCCACTACTTAAACAGCTGAGGACAGTCAGTTCTAGTGGTGAGCTGAGAGTATTCTTTGTTACTAGAACTCTGTGTTACAAACTCTGTAACCTTGTTACTATAGTTTGCTTCATCTCCCTTACCTTCAATTTTTGTCTTCTTTGCCCCATTTGGCCGCTTTGTTCATGTTGCATCATTTCGTGCATTAGTACCAGGTCTGCTTTTAATGCATGTGGATAGACAGCAATTAACAGTTGAGGAGTGCACTTCTTTTTTTTGCAGTTCTATTTAGTGTCCAGTACATTGGGATTCCGGTCCTAATTGGTAGTAGTTGTAAGAGAAATACAGATGAGAAGTCCTGTGTGTTTTGGCAATACAGGATGTCTCCACAGGTACATTTTCTTCTCTCTGCCATGGCAAAGTCCTTTCTGTATTCATGCAGACCACCTCAACAAGAGTACAAACTGGATTTAGCGAAAACTTCAGCCATACTGCAGATAAGAACAGAGTAACTTTTAGCTCTTGTAAATGCATCACTGTTAGTAAAAGGACACCATCAATTAGCAGCTCCCTATTACTAAGCGAATATAACTTGTTTTACTTAGGATCCATTTTGCTTCTGGCTGTCCATTTTTGGATTTCCTTCTAGCACCTACCGCCCTCACAACCTCTAACAGACTCGCTGCTTTGAAGGGGCATAATCAGTAGATAAATTCTCTGAACCAGGAGATATATTCTGTGTAATATTTTCCACAACGACCAGGTTTTAAAAACACTTCTAGAGGTTTAATTTGAGTTTGTTATCAAAGGATTACAGTAAAGATCAATCATAGAGATAAGTTTACTTTTACCCACAAACTTTTGTGGCCACTTGCCACCAGACAAATTTTTATGAACTTTGACTGGTCAGTGTGATACTTAGATGTAAAATTCAGCAAAATTTCAAAGACATTCAAGTGTGCTGAACTACCTTCTGATTAAAGCCTCACAGAGACTCACAGAGGTTTTGTTTCATGGGGTAACATTTGAAATCAAGATTTACCTTTGCAATAAAAACATTATTTTGAAGACTGGGAAAACATGTTGCTCAAGCAATAGTGTCTTTCCTGTTATCTACATCAGCACAAGCAGTTTAGTATTTCAGAGTTTAAGAAATGTTCAGAACATGTTCTCTACCCAAAAAAATGGAGCCTTTAATTGATAAATTGCATTAATGCAGGCCATAAACTGTATGTGTTTTTTCTCTCTCTAAGAGCAAACTCTAATCAACAGTAATTTTAGAAATCCTGACTTAGTAATCCTACTCCTTAAGTAGCAATAAATAATAAATAGCAGCACAAACTTGTTTTTAAATATTAATATGTAAATATGCATGAGTTCAGTATTAAAAAATTGTTTTATTGCACCTGATAAAGCAGCAAGTTGCTGTTCTTAATCTCATTCCATCTTTTGTATCTCTTCTTTGTAAAAGTAAGAAGAATCAGCTACAGTGTGAAAATTGCAAAGCACTTTGCTGTAGACTCCACTTGGCTCAAATAGATCTATACACATGTATAAAAGTGAAATGATTTTTTAAGTGTTTTGCTAAATAAGTACAGGCTGCAAACCTAAAAGCCAAAGCAAAAGAGCTTGTCTTGTCTTCCTAACAGTTCTTAAAGCTAGCTGTACTGTGAAAAAAAAACAACCAAAGAGTACATATGGAAAATGCCAGCTGGATAGTTTAAAAAGCAGACAACAAGAGAAGACAAAGCTTCATCTGAAAATACCTTTCTTTCCTTAGCATAATTCTGAATGTAAAGAAGCAGATACAGTGATGTAGATTTGGGTTATTTCCTGGGATCATGACTCACTGGATCACAGTGTAGGCTCCTGTGGCTGTTAGGGATTCAGTGTGACCCCTTTCATAAATACATGAAACTCCAATTCATAAGAAATAATTTTTGCCTCCACTGCTGGAAGCAGATTTCAGTAGCTGCCTGCTTGAATGGCTGGGGGCTTCCTCTGAGGTTCCAGCCTAAATGTGTTTGTTCATGGACTGCTTATTCGCAGTATAGGGAAAACACGGATTCATCAGGACCCTTCACTCCAGGTCCCTGTCCAGAACCTTCTTTTATATCTATTTCTAAGGTACTTTCTCATAACTTTTAATTTATATTTGTTTTCTTTTAACATATTTTTCTTTAACATATGTTTCTTAACATATCTTCTTCTTTTAACAAATTTTCTTAATTGAAATACAGTTATTTGAATCAATACAATTAGCTGCTCAGTACTGGAAAAATACTGTGTAAATCCCCAATTCTGCAGCTTTCCACTGTCTGGGAAAATGTGTAAACACAGTTAACACTGATTTCAGTAGCACTTGCGTTCTTTTTTTGGTGGTCCAGGAAGGCATTCTTTTTTATAGTAAATCACAGTAGAAGCATCAAAATTAATAGTAACTTTGATCAATTTGAGTCAAAAAAAGGAATATCTCTCAATACCAGACTTTAGGAAAAAAAAAACAGTTGAACAGTTACCGTTACCTGTCTGATAAATGAGTATCATCCTGCATGTTAAAGCTCTTGATTTGCCACTAAATTAAATGCGAGTCTCTCAATTAGTGAAGTCTAAGGCTAGAAAGAAAACCTAACAGTAAAGACAGACTGAAATTTGATGGAAGACTATTACTGAGGAAATATGGCCCCAAATAGGCATGACTTTTCTTGGGTTTCCTCAGCAGTTTTTGAAACATTCAAATTAGTGCAGCTGACCTTGGGTTAGTGAGCATAACAGGGGGTCTTCACAGGGAAGCCCTGCTGTGACAGTGGAAGAGGCCAGGTTAGCTATGTATTCAGGACGACCCATCTCACTCAAACAATTTTCAGATGCTTTGATTCATTCCTGCAGTGACCATGAGATGGTGGAGTTCAGGATCCTGAGTGGAAGGAGCATGGCAATACGTAGAATTACAACCCTGGACTTCAGAAGAGGTACCTTTGGCCTCTTCAAAGACCTACTTGGAAGAATCCCATGGATTAAGACTCTAGAAAGTGGGGGGGGTGTCCTGGTTTCAGCAGGGATAGAGTTAATTTCCTTTCTGGCAGCTGGTGCAGTGCTGTGTTTTGGATTTAGGATGAGAACAATGTTGATAACTCACTGATGTTTTTCAGTTATTGCCAAGTAGTCAAGGACTTTTCAGCTTCTCACGCTGCCCTGCCAACATGAATCATAGAATCATTAAGGTTGGAAGAGACCTCCAAGATCATCTAGTCCAACCGTCCCCCTACCACCTATATTATCTACTAAACCATGTCTCTAAGTACCACATCCAACCTTTCCTTAAATACCCCCCAGGGATGGTGACTCCACCTCCCTGGGCAACCTGTTCCAATGCCTGACCACTCCGAGAAGAAATTTCTGCTAATGAAGGTTGGGGGGGTGGGGGAACACGCACCCAAGAATCTGGGAGGGGACACAGCCAGGGTAGCTGACCCAAACTGCCCGAAGACATGCTCCATACCATACAGCATTACGTACCATTTATAACTAGGGGGTGGGCTGAGAGGCTGGGCAGCTGGGGGTCTTGCACAGCACTGACTTTAAGTGGTGAGAAATTGTGCTGTTCATCACTTCTTTTATATATATCATTATTATCATCATTATTCCCTTTTCTGTTGTTTGTCCTATTAAAATTCTGTCTCAACCCATGAGTTTTCTCGCTTTCACTCTTCTGATTCTCTTCCTCATCCTGCTGTGGGGGACAGTGAGCAAGCAGCTGCATGGTGCTCAGCTGCCAGCTGGGCTTAAAACCACAACAGAGGGTCCAAGAGAGCTGGTCAATATTCAGACACCACCTCCTCCAAGCTCAAGATCAGTGCATTCTCAAGAGTAGGAAATCAAGCAATGGAGACAGAAGACCAGCGTGGATGACCAAGATGCTCCTGGAAAAACTCAAAAGGGAACAAGAAAGTTTACAGCATATGGAAAAAGGGACTGGACGCTTGGGGGTGAATACAGGATTGTAGTCAGAGAATGTAGGGATGCAATGAGGAAGGCTAAGGCCCACTTGGAATGAAATCTGGCAGGGGATGTCAAGGACAAGAAGAAGGGCTTCTTCAAGTACATCAGCAGCAAAAGGAAGACTAGGGAAAATGTGGACCCAGTGCTGAATGAGGTGGGTGCCCTTGTGATGGGGGATACAGAGAAGGTGGAGTTACTGAATGTCGCCTTTGCTTCAGTCCTTACTGCTCAGGCCAGCCCTCAGGAATCCCAGACCCTGGAGGTAGGAGAGAAAGTCTGGAGAGAGGAAGACCTTCCCTTGGTCGAGGAGGATTGGGTTAGAGTTCATTTAGGCAAGCTCGACATCCACAAATCCATGGGCCCTGATGGGATGCACCCATGAGTTCTCAGGGAGTTGACAGATGTTATTGCCATGCCACTGTCTCTTCACCTTTGAAAGGTTATGGAGAACAGGAGAGGTGCCTGAGGACTGGAAGAAAGCCAGGGTCACTCCAGTCTTCAAAAGGGACAAGAAGGAGGACCCAGGAAACTACAGGCCAGTCAGCCTCACCTCCAACCCTGGAGAGGGGATGGAACAGCTCATTCTGGGGGTCATCAGTAAGCATGTGAGGGAAAAGAAGGTTTTCAGGAGTGGTCAGCATGGATTCACCAAGGGGAAGTCATGCGTGACCAATCTGATTGATAGCCTTCTATGATGGCGTGAGCAACTGGGTGGATGAAGGAAGAGCAGTGGATGTTGTCTACCTTTACTCCAGCAAGGTTTTTGACACTGTCTCTCATAACATCCTCATAGGCAAGCTTAGGAAGCGTGGGCTGGATGAGTGGAAGGTGAGGTGGGTTGAGAACTGTCTGAATGGCAGAGCTCAGAGGGTTGTGATAAGCAGTGCAGAGTCTAGTTGGAGGCCTGTAGCTAGTGGTGTGCCCCAAGGTGCAGTGCTTGGTCTGGTCTTGTTCAACATATTCATCAATGACCTGGATGAGAGGACAGAGCGTACCCTCAGAAAATTGCCGCTGATTCTAAACTAGAGTGACTGGTACACCAGAAGGCTTCGCTGCCATTCAGTGAGACCTAGACAGGCTGGAGAGTTGGGCGGGGAGGAACCATAAGAAATTTAACAAGGACAAGTGTAGGGTCTTGCACCTTGGGAGGAATAACTCCAAACACCAGTGCAGGCTAGGGGTTGACCTGCTGGGAAGCAGTGATGCAGAAAAGGACCTGGGAGTCCTGGTTGACAACAGGCTCTCCATGAGCCAGCTATGTGTCCTTGTGGCCGAGAAGGCCAATGGTATCCCGGGATGCATTAAGAAGAGCATGGCCAGCAGGTCGAGGGAGGTTATCCTCCCCCTCAACTCTTCCGTAGTGAGGCCACATCTGGAGTTCTGTGTCCAGTTCTGGGCTCCCCAGTTCAAGAAAAGGAAGTACGGGAGAGAGTCCAGCAGAGGGCTACCAAGATGATAGGGGCAGGAGCATCTCTCGTATGAGGAGAGGCTGAGAGAGCTGGGTCTGTTTAGCTTGCAGAAGACTGAGAGGGGATGTCATCAACATTTATAAAGGCTGGATGCCTAGAGGAAGGGCCCAGACTCTTCTCAGTGGTGCCCAGTGACTGGACAAGGGGCAATGGACACAAACTGGAACACAAGAAGTTCTGTCTGAACATGAGGAAAAACTTCTTCACTGTGAGGGTGCCAGAGCACTGGAACAGGCTGCCCAGAGAGGTTGTGGAGTCTCCCCTGGAGATATTCCAAACCCACCTGGTTGTGATCCTGCTTTAGCAGGGGGGTTGGACTGGATGAATCTCCAGAGGTCCTTTCCAATCCCTACTGTTCTGTGTAGATTCTGTGATTCTCTCCTCTCTTCTCAGAATTGTATGTTGTCTCTACATAGTTTCCTAGCTTGCTTTCTTTTTGTTATTTTTTTAATGAGACCACTTGAAAAACATAGAGTACTCAGTGTAGGATATTCTCCTTGTCTTGTTCTCTTCTGGGTATGCACTCACTGAATCATTAGCAATATGATGCCTTAGCACTAACTGTGATGGCAAGCGTACGTACCTTGTTGTCAAGATCATTTTATATAAAAATTGTATTTCTAAGTTTGCTTTGCCCTTCTGACCTGGCTAGAAGCACAGTGGGCAATAGCTGCTTTCTTGAGTAGCTCTTGAATTCTCTCCTTGCAGAGAGAATTACAGTATCATTACGAATTGCTGTGTGTGTACACTGTCTCTGGGAACACTGCTCCTACAGGTATCCATTCGCTTCCCTTAGTCAGGTAATAACAGTTATCTTTAAGAATATATGGCCACTAACAAAATGTAAGTATTTTTGAATTTGGGTTTAGTTTTCAGAAAAAACCCTTCCAAGACTGAGAAGCATGTGTGCCTTGCGTTATCCTGATAATAGTACATACCAATTTTCCCATCTGTGTGCCGCTTCGTTTCTTGAGACAAGTGCTGTGGTACGGTGTACGGGCTGCGGGACCCAGGCCCTGGCAGCGGGGGCTGCCCTGTGCCGGACACAGCTGGCTCCAACCAGCCCAGCAGCCAAGATGGCGGTGCCTCGGGGGAAGCCTGTTTAGGAAAGGGTAAAAAATGGTGCACGGCAGAACGGAGTGATGATAAATGCGTGAGAGGCAGGCCTGCAGACACCAAGGTTGGTGGAGAAGGAGGGGAGGAGGTGCTTCAGCTGCTGGGGCAGAGATTTCCCTGCAGCCTGTGAAGAAGACCATGGTGAGGCAGGCAGTACCCTGCAGCGCATGGAGATCCATGGTGGAGAAGATATCTACCTGCAGCCCATGGAGGAGTCCACACTGCAGCAGGCAGATGTGCCCTGAGGGAATCGGTACCCTGCGGAGAGCCCACGCTGGAGCAGAGGTGCAGCGTGAGGAAGAAGGAGCAGCAGAGCAGGCCTGTTATGAACTGACCACAACCCCCGTTCCTCAGCTCCCTGCGCCACTCAGAGGGGAGGGCGTAGGAGAGTGAGAAACAGAGGAGTGAAGCTGAGCCTGGGAAGAAGGTGGTATGAGTAGGCAAGTGTTTCATTTTTTTGTCCTTGATTCTCACCATCATACTTGATTTTTAATTGGCAGCAACTTAATTTTCCTCGAGTGGAGTCTTTTTGCCCATCATGGTAATTGGTAAGCGATCACCCTGTCTTTACCTCAACCTATGAGCTTTTCCTTCGTATTTTGTCTCCCCTTGTCCTGTTGAGGAGAGAAAGAGCAGCTGGGTGGGCATCTGGCAGCCAGGCAAGGTGAACCCGCTATGTACAGCATAGTGCATTAGGCCACATGCCACAGTAAAACTTACTTTTAGTCTTTATCAGACTTTTCAGGTGATAATACAAAGTGAGCAGGCACAACAACTAAATAATTAAAATAACATCTAAAAATTCCTGCATCACTCACTATGTCATTATACCTTCAAACTGCATCAGGAACAGCGTCAGCATCGTTTGTATCTACAGTGCTACTTCTAGGTAGGGGGTCTGAATCTGCAGGTTACCAGTTGCTGCTCAATAATGTAAACAAAGCGATCTGTTAATAAAGTGACATAATAGACACAAAAGGTATATATTCATATAGTGAATTTATATTCAGCAGTTAGTGCATGTTGGACAACACACAGAAACACTGTTCCTGTTAGGTTCTTTTCTCTGCCAGTACAATGATTTATTTATGACTTTCTCTAGAGAGAATTGAAATACGGTGNCAACCTATGAGCTTTTCCTTCGTATTTTGTCTCCCCTTGTCCTGTTGAGGAGAGAAAGAGCAGCTGGGTGGGCATCTGGCAGCCAGGCAAGGTGAACCCGCTATGTACAGCATAGTGCATTAGGCCACATGCCACAGTAAAACTTACTTTTAGTCTTTATCAGACTTTTCAGGTGATAATACAAAGTGAGCAGGCACAACAACTAAATAATTAAAATAACATCTAAAAATTCCTGCATCACTCACTATGTCATTATACCTTCAAACTGCATCAGGAACAGCGTCAGCATCGTTTGTATCTACAGTGCTACTTCTAGGTAGGGGGTCTGAATCTGCAGGTTACCAGTTGCTGCTCAATAATGTAAACAAAGCGATCTGTTAATAAAGTGACATAATAGACACAAAAGGTATATATTCATATAGTGAATTTATATTCAGCAGTTAGTGCATGTTGGACAACACACAGAAACACTGTTCCTGTTAGGTTCTTTTCTCTGCCAGTACCATGATTTATTTATGACTTTCTCTAGAGAGAATTGAAATACGGTGCTGTAGCTGCAAGCAGGAGAAAACAGCAGGAATGATGTTCAGGAAGCCCGTGGAAAAATCTGTGAGAAAAGAACAATTAACTTCCAGATTGAGGCATTATTGGCAGTGAAATCCAGGGGAAAAAATTATTTACTTGTTGATCAAAAATATTTATATAGGCAGTTCTTAGGGACCATCAAACAAATAACATCTCAGAACTAGGAAAGCATATTCTATCCTATTACACTTCTATACTCCTAGATTCCTAGCTCTATATTCCCACTCCTTTATTCCACATCCCCTCCTACTTCCACATGCGCTGACTGTGATGCTGGATATTGTCCTTTAACATATTTCAAACAATGAGCCTAAGATTGACTGGGTGCCAGACTACTTTTCTTTTTTCAGTGAGGCAAGTGTTACGTCAGTGTTGTGAAAATGAGTTTGTCCTTGGCTACAATTCTGAAAAATGTTTCTGTTTTGGGAAAACTGGATGTTTCTCTTAGTGTTTCCTAAATGCCATCAACCCTCTATGGACTGCAAGTTAATTGTTAAAGCCCCAGTCTTCAACTTTCCTATACAACTCATTTTGAGAAAGTTCAAGCAGCATTTCAGACTTTTTAGTGAGTCATGTGAGTTTTCTTCCTGTAACAGGTGAAGCCTCCTTACCTATTTTGTGTTCAGTTTTTCAGTTTGGATTGTATTGAATACATGTGAAGTACTAATAATACCATCTTTTGTTTCTGGAAAACTTCACTCCTCTGAGGCTCTTGAACAATAATAATATTAAAATTCTTCCTTAATTTTCTACTTCATCCCAATTTCTTCGTCTAGCCAAGTGAATCCAAAACTGTGTTGTTTCACGCTCTTTTAAATAGTTACACATATTAGATGGATGTGCTGAGTAGGGCTGTCTGACCTCTGAAGCAGCATACAGCATCATGTCAAAGATTCATCATAAATAAAAAGATAAATCTCCCTTGGAGGATAAGTAATAACAGGATGATTAGTTTCTATATGAAGAAAAACGATTCTATGTTATATTAAAAAGTTTTTCTGCTGTCATTTTGTCTTTTCTCTTTCTGCAAAACCTGTACTGCTGAACTCACACAAATGGCTCTCCATGAAGTGTAGGCCAAGGATGTGGACTGTCACAGAAGGGGAATTTCCTATTCTGTGCTCTGCTTTGAAATTAATACTCATGGGCTTTTATTCTTTTTGACTGAGGAAGCATGGGAAAATGCAGCACTGCAAACATGACTGATTCTACTCAGAGTGAGAGATAACTCAAACTTACAACACAGGACAGAGTTCTGGGAGTCATCACTGACACCGCTTTGAGATCATTGGCACAGTGCACATTAGAAGCTGAAAATACCACAGGATGCTGGCAGACACCAAAAGGGTGCTGAAAACAGGTCAGAGGCATCTCCTTGTGGTCAAAACCTTGGTGAGCCCATCGGTTGTGGGTACCATCTCCAGTTCTGTTTTCTGCATCTCAAGAAGGATATAATGGAATTGGAGAAAGCTCAAAGAGGGGTAACTAAGAGAGTCATGCGGTGGAACAGCTTCTTTGTAAGAACAAATAAGGACCAAGACTTCAGTTTGGAGAAGATAAGCCTGATGGAGGGTATGATTGCATGAAAATGATGAAGGTAGTTGCCCAAGTGCATGCAGAATTTTTATGTACTAAATCCCACATTTGCAGAACTAAGGGGCATTTTATGAAACAAGCTGGAGATTTTGTGTAAAAAATAAAAGTTCTTACATAGCAGGCGTTGAACTTGTGGAACCTGCTGCCCAGGAGCTTGTAGAGGCAGACAACATGAGCAGCTTCAACAACTGGATTACACAAAGTGCTGGGTGACAGGTCAGTAATGGACAGCAAAAGGACAAGGTGTGAATGCTCTCCCCAAGACACCTAGCAAAACAACTGGGCTAGAGGGATGCTTGGTCTGAACAAGAGGGACATTTGGCATAGCCTCAGTTTGAGGGATGAACATTTGTTGATTCTTACTAATTTCTGAATAGATTTTTTTTTCATTTATAAGCAATAAGATATTTGGTCTCTGACAGTTCTGAAATCTCAGATGACAACTTTAGAAGTTAGGGTAGACTGTCTGAAATACAGTTAGGTTTTGCTTATATGTGCTTCATTACTCTTGAAATTCTATTCTTAAAATGTTATCTTTCCATTATTTATCCAACCTTAACTAGTTCTGAAAATTGTACTTAATTTATTGAAAAATTGAATCTAAATTGTATAGCCTTGCTAAGATTTGTTAGCAAAAAAATTGTTCTTTATTGCAGTACTGTTGCTCTTATTGGCATCGTATTTCTTATTTTTGTGTGACAAGCCCTCATTGTAAAGCCTGAAATCTTTTCAGGTGCAACAATTTTTGTATTATTCTTTAAGTGCTTTTAGAGAATCAGTCTTCATGTCACACTATAAAAATGTAGTGCTATGAATTTCTTCCACTATGATTAACTAACATTAATCATAGTCTAAGTGCACTGTCTTTTTAGTAAAGGCACATGAATTAAAATGTATACAAATGCCACAGATCACTATACAAAACACAAGTAGCATTTTCTATTTAAATATGTCACTGTGTTTCCTCAAAATACTGTCCTGCACAGAACAATCACTCTTGAGGTCTACTTTTCTCAAAGACGGGTGCTAAAAAATCATTCTTCCTGTGGTATCCTTCTCTCATGAAGGGAAATTAATTTTGCAATCTGAAGATTTGAGCATTCTTTAAGGAACATATTTGGAAGTAATGCTGTCCCTGTCATTACAGTATAGTCTGTAATTTAATAATTTTGGGTTAAAAGTATGTGGGTTCATTCTTACATTGCTTGTATGTCTTACATGTCATAGAAGTTAAACTACTTTTATATTGATTTATACTGATTTCACAGTAGCTTTTCTCCCCAAAAGATCCTTATCTAAAGCTTTAAATACATATTTCTCTGAACTTTAGACTTTACATGCAGATCTAGATGGATATCTAGAAAACTGCACAAAAACTTACTACGATGAAATTTTAGTTCATCCGTGGGAAGTTGTAAATTATCTAGCAAAATATGTAGACAGTATTCCCTCAATACAAAATAATACTCTTCTCATTCTTTTATGAAGTTTCAGAAGACTAGGCAATATTTTCTAAAGAAGTTCTGAATTTCTAGGTTTTTTGTTATGAGCTGTATTAAAGGCCTTCTGCATTTTAATAAAATCCATTCAAACTTTACTTCAGGTCAGAAACAAGAATACATTTATCCAGTTTCAAATGTATTTGTTGATCTTTTAGTTCTCTCTTTTTGAAAGAAACTTGTGTAGAAATATAAAATGTTCTGTGGATTACTGTGGTAGAATATCTCTGAAATTAAAGACACAAGAAGAACTATACCAGTATGCAAAAAGCTTGAGTCGGAGAAGGCTTCATTTAATGTCACATGGGGAGTTGCCATTAACAGAAAATGAGTCATTATATATTGAGTAAAATGTCAGAACTGATTAAATGAGTAATGATGGAAAGCTGAACAGAGGAAATAAATTTATTATTGTAATTATGCACTAAATATTTGATGAATTAATTCAATTTCATTGACTTAATCCAATGATATTTAGCTCTCTTGCCCTATATAGCAAAGTACAGGTCTGGTAATGAAAGCCGTGCAAGAGCTATATTCTGCTTCATCCTGTGCTGGTAGCTGCTTCTGCCTGATCTTCCAAGCGAGTGTCTGGCTGCTCAGCACAGTACAGTAGCTACCTGGGTGTCTTGCTTCACGTCTGTGCCTCTTGGGAGATGCTTTATCTGGAAAATTCTGTGTTCTTCAGGCACTGAGATCCCCTTGTGATACCATCTTATACATTAATATTGCACAGCTGGAATGAGGATAGACAATACTCATCCTTTCAATCATTTAATTCTATGGGATCGAGTCTGTTGTAATCCATCATTCATCAGCAGATAGAAAGCCTATCTGAAAGCTACCATAATGAAAAAACCCTGTTCTCCATGTTCTCTGTATCTCCAGAACTGTCCTTCTTCAGCATTGATAGTCAAAATTATTACATATTTCAAAATTAGTATATAGTAGTTACTACCGTTACTATAACTTCCCCTGGCAGCTGAGGCTGTGCAGGTCTGTGCAGGGAATTAAAACAGCATGGCTGACTGTGCAGCAAAACCTAGGAAATGGTTCCCAAGCGAGGAGAGAGAAATTAAGGTCAAGAACAGTTAGCCAAAGGTGCCTTACTTTCTCATACATTCATTATACCATAAATTTTACCTACTTAATTATCTGGTTCAACAGAAAAAAAAAGTTATTTCACATATATAATTGCATGTATTTAATTTATGTTCTTAGAGATACAATCATATATAACTACACATATGCGTGTTATATATTTTATCCTATATACAACATGACACAGTATATATGACATTTTATTTAATATATCATATACATCAACACACAGTAAATGATGTTGCTATTTTTGTTGATAATTTCTTTCTATGTCCTCTACATTCATTACTTAGTCATTTCCTAACACTGGGGCATTTGATCTTCTGGGTGATTTTTTCATTGTGGCTTCTTGTTAAAATTCAAACAATATATGACTTCCAGAATTTATTTTAGATTGTTCAGCACAACTTTTGGGGCAATAACGATGTATTTTCTAAGAGTTGTGTGCCTAGATGGTTGACTTTGTTAAAAAAAAAAAAATCAAAAGGGAGAGAATGAATGACAAGGAGAGAGAAAAAAAAAAGAGAAAAGGTGTTCTGCACATATCTGACAGAGAGACGACGAAACAACAAAATTATACTGCAGGCTACAAAAGCGAAAAAAATACTATTTCCAGTAATCAACTTCTGGTTTGCATTTGGCATCACATGGACTTGGAGATCCCCGTCTCCTACAATGAGTGCTAATCCATGGAATGGACAGCATGGCTGGCTATTGCAGCGAGAAAAGAACTGAATACATTTGGCCTATATCCAACTCAAGATTTCAGAAACAAAGAATATTTACCTTTGCACTCTCAGGTTTGTTTTTTTTCCTTTAGTCCATAAGTGTTTTATTCTTCCGTCTTGTCCAACTTTCTCCTTTCCTTTCAGGATGTCCAAAGCATATCCCCTTACCACTGCTTCAGTCTCCAGTGCCTGCTGCATGTTTTCAGATTTGTCATTCAATTGCTTATCAGAACTTGCTTTATACCATGTTTCATACCTGTTTGGATTTCTTAGTGTGCCTTACTGTGAAAACTCACAATTACTCTTTTTTTTTTTTAATTCGACGTGTCTTTGGACTGTCCTGAGTTAGACACTGAGATTTTGTGTCTTGTTTTACAATGTTTTACACATTTTCTGTGTGTTAAAGTGCCATGTCCTGTTACAGTATAACGTAAATAATAAATAACACTGTGCACTTGTCATTATGCAGTCACGAGCTTCCAAGGAAAGTATGATAAAGCTGTCTGATGATGACACAATGAAATAATTATTTTCTCCCTGCTTTAAGGAAAAAAAATTACAGGCTGTATCAATCTATCTTTCCTTGAGGAACATTGCCACCTAGCAGCAAAGTACCCTCTCAGGCTTCTGGACAAGAGCTATAGAGAACTGCCCTAGCAGCAGCTCTTAAAACTTTTTCAAATAGTTTTGGAAAATTTTTTTGTCCTTTTGCCACTTAGCATTCAATGCCAGCTGGCATTCTGCAAAACAGAGGAAAATTGCTAGCTGTTTAGTCTTGGAAGCAGACTTTAAAAGGTTAGATACAGAAGTTAAAAAAAAGAGACAAAATGTTAAGTTGTTCCTTTAACACATACTGTGCAGCAAGGGATAACGTGAAAGAACACCAGCCAAGTAGGATACCTGCCAGACATCCCCATAAAGCCAAGAAAAAACATCTGCTGCCCACCCACTGACAGGGTAGAGTGCACAGCGCTTTTTTTCCTCCCTGATGCCTCTTAAGAAAGCTAACATTGGCTATAGTGCAAGAGTGACAAATGCTTGCAGTGTTAAATTAAAAGTTTAATTTTTAAAATTAAAAATTACAATTATTTTGTTTAAACAAACAAAAATCCAAAGAGCATATGGCCTGGAAAGATATAGGAAGAAAACAGTGAGAACAAAAATTTGTTGAACTAACACACTCAGCAAAAGGATGACTGGTGAAGACGACATCATTTGCCAAAGTGACAGAATTAGGTCTGTTTTGGGACTGTTCTCCGGAGCAGAGACATCTTGTATCTCACCAAATCTTTTCATATTTCTGAAGATCTAAAATGGTAATAGGAACTGTCTCTGACTAGAAAAGCAAGTAATGGTTGTAGTCACAAAATATAGGATGTTTGACATAAAAATGAGAAATCCAGCCAAAGAGAAAACACAAAACACTACAGTAAAAATTCCAAGTCTCATTTTTTAATGCTTTAATGAGACAAAATTAAGTAAATAGCTTTCATAATGTTGTGAGAACACTGTCAGAAGTGCTATGCATGCAATGACTGAATGTGAACAGGAGAAATACAGCAAAATGGCTTAATCCAAGACCCAAGTACCCTAAAATACAAGTTTTTACAAGCATGTCATATATATTACATGCTTAAAATATTTAAATACTACTTTAACTGTATGGGTGGTTACTACAAAAAAAAGGGGTTGACTATTGCTGAGTGATTTGGGTTTGTATATACAGCAATGAATAAATGCAACAAATGAAGAAAAGCTATTAAAAGCATTGTATTAGTATCTTGTCAGTCACTAACTGTGCAAACCTGCCTCTTTTCTAGCGTCCTGAATAAGTATTGTTAAGTCTCAACTGTGGCAAACTTGGTGCTCTAATACATGTATTTTCTGTCTTCTATTCTTTCTACATTGAATCTATGAAACTAGTTTAACTATCTGAAAGTCTGTGACCACAGAAGACCTGGGAATACTTTTGAATGGCAGGAAGATAATATGCCTTTTCTATCATTTGCAAAATAAGAGAGCTTAGTATGTACCTCATTCACGGAATTCTGTGGTTCAGGTTGAAGCGATCGTAGTTTGCCCATATGTTGGGTTTTTCTGGGAAACCTAGAACAATTTTTGAATGACAAGATCTTATTAAATTTTCAGAAACTGATCAATGATTCAAACCTTTGTTATTTTCAAAGCACACAGTGACCATAAAAGACAATTACTTCAGTTTGTAGGCTGTGAAAACCCTACAAATGAAAGACTGGAATGCAGAATGAGACATCGACTGCACCTTCATCATTACACATATTACAGCTGCCTACTGCATAAAGCATGAATTTAGAGTCTACACAATGATTCACACACAAAACTTTTGACACTTCCTCAGTACCTTGATCTTTTGCCATGTGTCCAATTTCTGTGTACCAAAAATTGATTTAGAAATAACAATAAAGAAAAAAAAACTTAAAACTTTAGAGGGGTACGTAGAACACAAAGCAAAACCAATTAATCAAATGCTGAGGAAAGGGGTGCTCAGCATCATTTTTTAAAGAAAACAAAATTTGGTAGGGAGCAGACTTGCAGTGGGTTCTCTGCAATATTATGAATTTCAGCTTTTGGAGATGTCTGTTTACTGACAAGACAAATTTCTTTTTAATTATAACTTAATTATGAGCTATACAGCCTGCAGTTTTAGCAATCTAGTGTGACTGTTTCAAAGCTACATCCAATAAAGTACATGGATAATAGTTTTGACATGCCACAAAATAACAAGAGCTATATTCACAGTCTAATCACTCTTCATCTTGCTTTTATTTCAGGCTTATTCTTGGTGCACGACACATGACTAATCAAAAGGGGGAAAGGGACACAACCAGGCTCACTAGAGAGGAGCCTAGGGGCGGCATGCCAATGTTGGTGGTGAAATGGCAAGCCCAGCTCAAGTGCATCTACACCAATGCACGCAGCTTGGGCAACAAACAGGAGGAGCTGGAAGCCCTTGTGCAGCAGAGTAGCTAGACTTAGTTGCCATCACAGAAACATGATGGGACGACTCTCATGACTGGAGTGCTGCAATGGATAGCTATAAGCTCTTCAGAAGGGATAGGCATGGCAGGAGAGGCGGTGGAGTGGCGCTGTAAGCTAGGGAGTGTTTCGACTCTATACAGCTCAGCAGTTGTGATGATAAGGTCAAGTAATTATGGGTAAGGATGAGGGGAAAGGCCAACAAGGCAGATACCCTGATGGGAGTCTGTTACAGACCACCCAACCAGGATGAAGAGGAAGATGAAGCAGCTGGCAGGAGTCTCACAATCACTAGCCATTGTTCTTATGGGGAACTTCAACTTGCCAGACATCTGCTGTAAATACAACATAGCAGTGAGGAAACAGCCTAGGAGGTTCCTGGAGTGTATGGAAGATAACTTCCTGACACACCTGGTGAGGGAGCCTACCAGAGGAGGTGCCTTGCTTGACCTGCTGCTCACAGAGAGAGAAGGACTGATGGGAGATGTGGTGGTCGGAGGCCACCTTGGGCTTAATGACGATGAAATGATAGAGTTTTCAATTATTGGCAAAGTAACGAGGGGGGTCAGGAATGTCCCCAAGTTGCATCAGAGCGGTGTTAGACTGAATATTAGGAAAAACTTCTTCACAGAAGGAGTAGTGAGGTGTTGGAACAGACTGCCCAGAGAGGTGGTTGAATCACTGTTCCTGGAGACATTTAAAAAGTGGCATTCCAGGACATGGTTTAGTAGGCATGGTGGTGTTAGGCTGACTCTTGGACTTGATGATCTTGGAGGTCCTTTCCAACCTTAGGGATTCTATGATTCTATGGACTTCCAGAGGGCAGACTTTGGCCTGCTCAGGACACTGGTTGAGAGAGTTCCCTGGGAGACAGTGCTGAAGGGCAAAGGGGTCCAAGAAGGCTGGGCATTCTTCAAGAAGGAAGTCTTCCAGGTGCAGGAGCAGACTGTGCCCACGTGCCATAAGACGAACTGGCGGGGAGGACAACTGGCCTGGCTGAACAGGGAGCTTCTGCTGGGACTCAGGGATAAAAGGGAGTCTATCACTTTTGGAAGAAGGGGCAGGCAACTCAAGAATAATACAGGTATCTTGCTAGGTCACACAGTGGGAAAATTAGAAAGGCAAAAGTCCAGCTAGTGCTCAGTCTGGCCACTGTTGTAAGGGATAACAAAAAATGTTTTACAAATACATGAACAACAGAAAGAGGGCCAAGGAGAATCTTCATCCTGCATTGGATGCGGAGAGGAACATGGCCACTAAGGATGAGGAAAAGGCTGAGGGACTTAATGCCTTCTTTGTCTCCGTCTTTAAATAGACCAGCTGCCCCAAGGTCATTCAGCCCCCTGAGCTGGAAGTCAGGGATGGAGGGCAGAATAAACCCCCGATGATTCAGGAGGAAGCAGTTCAAGACCTGCTATGCCACCTGGACACTCACAAGTCTATGGGGCCGGATGGGATCCACCCAAGAGTGCTGAGGGAGCTGGCAGAGGAGCTTGCCAAGTTACTTTCCATCATTCATCAGCAGTGTTGGTTAACAGGGGAGGACCCAGATGACTGGTGGCTTGTCAGTGTGACGCTCATCTACAAGAAGGGCCTGAAGGAGGATCTAGAAAACTACAGGCCTGTCAGCCTGACCTTAGTGCCAGGGAAGGTTATGGAACAGTTCATCTTGAGTGCACTCACCAACTGTGTTCAAGACAACCACGGGATAAGGCCCAGCCAGCATGGGCTCATGAAAGGCAAGTCCTCCTTCTATGACCAGGTGACCCACCTAGTGGATGAGGGAAAGGCTGTGGATGTTTTCTACCTGGACTTCAGTAAAGTCTTTGACATGGTCTCCCATACCATTCTTCTAGAGAAGCTGTCGGTTCATGGCTTAGACAGGTGCGCTCTTCACTGGGTAAAATACTGGCTGGACGGCCAAGCCAAGGGAGTAGTGGTGAACGGAGATACATCTAGTTGGTGTTTAGGCACAAGTGGTGTTTCCCAGGGCTCAGTCTAGGGGCTGGTCTTGTTTGATATCTTTCTCAATGAACTGGATGAGGGGATCAAGTGTGCCCTCAGTAAGTTTGCAGATAACACTAAGTTGGGAGGGAGTCTCGATCAGCTTGAGGGTAGGAAAACTCTGCAAGGGGATCTGGCCAGGCTGGATCGATGGGCTGAGGCCAACTGTATGAGGTTCAATAAGGCCAAGTGCCGGGTCCTGCACTTGGGTCACAGCAACCCCAAGCAACGCCACAGGCTTGGGGAAGAGTGGCTGGAAAGCTATCTGGAGGAAAAGGACCTGGGGATGTTGATTGACAGCTGGCTGAACATGAGCCGGCAGTGTGCCCAGGTGGCCAAGAAGGCCAAAGGCATCCTGGCCTGCATCAGGAGTAGTGTAGCCCGCAGGACTAGGGAAGTGATCGTCCCCCGTGCTCTGCTCTGGTGAGGCCACACCTCGAGAACAGTGTTCACTTTTGGACCCCTCACTACAAGGAGAACATTGAGGCCCTGGAGCGTGTCCAGAGAAGGGCAACAAAGCTGGTGAAGGGGCTGGAGCACAAGTCTTATGAGGAGCGGCTGAGGAAACTGGGGTTGTTTAGCCTCGAGAAGAGGAGGCTGAGGGGAGACCTTAGCACTCTCTACAGCTACGTGAAACGAGGTTGTGGTGAGGTGGGTGTTGGTCTCTTCTCCCAGGTAACTAGCAATAGGATGAGAGGAAACGGCCTCAAATTGCTCTAGGGGAAGTTTAGGTTGGATATTACTAAAAATTTCTTCACTGACAGGGTGGTCAGGCATTGGAACAGGCTCCCTAGAGAGGTGGTGGAGTCACTGTCCCTGGTGGTGGTAAAAAAACTTGTAGATGTGGCACTCTGGGACATGGTTTAGTAGACATGGTGGTGTTGGGTTGATGGTTGGACTTGATGATCTTAGAGGTCTTTTCCAACCTTAACGATTCTATGATTCTAATTGCATACAGATAAGCATCTCACTTCATTTACACGGCAGTGACCATGCTGCTGTGATTGAAACTTCACCCTGAAATCCCAGTCTCTAACAGTCGACAGCATAATTGGCATGGAAATTGACAACACAATGCGAGGATGGAGAGTCTCCAATATATAATGTCTGCAAACACCAGATCTGTTCCTCCTGTAATCTTCAGAGATGCTTTCTATTTTTCATAGGTTAAAATGCACAGAATTCCAAGTTACTACTTCTGAAATATTGTATCAAGCACTTAAGATTAATTTGCTAAAGAAAATAGGAACATGCCTAAAAATTCCACCCTTAAATGACCTCAGAAGAGGTAATCATCTTACACCTCTGATTTGTGGATAAAAGATGGTTTGTAGATGTCACCCTATATAAGAGCAAAATCCTGATCGACTGAAAAGACTCCAGAAAAATGAGTAAAGAATGTTTTTTTAAAAAGTACACAAGTGACTATGAACATAATAAAAATTTCAGATGCATGTGGACTAGCAGTGATGTAGTCCCTACTCATTAACTCCATACCTGTTATAAAGTGATTTAGTTAGAAGTTTTGTTAAAAGTAGCACAAACAGCAAATCTTTAAAAGTAAAGATTCTTGAGAATATTTAAATTTTATTTTGCTTCAGTTTAGTTTGTGGCACCCAGAGCCATGTCAAGCGCTGGAAATACTTTGTCACAGAATGACAAATGAAAAGCTGCTGCTGCCATTTGGCTGATTATGTGCCCGTGTCCCTTGTCTTTTATGTTCAACTTGCAACGTGTCACAGTAAAACAACTTGTATGGATGGTGACCTCAGACTTGCTGAAATAATTCTTCTTCTGACACACTTGATTATGGCACTCAGGCTGCTTCAGTTGTTGCTGATCTTAAAGACTGTGTAACACTACATCTCTACAAACATACAGTGGTGTCACAATGTTCTAAGGTCCTTAACCTCTTAAATTTCTCTGGAGTTTTCTCTGCTTTAGAGTTTAAATCCTGCTGCCTACAAGCAGATTAGAAGTGTAACTTTAAGTAACTTGTTGAAGGGGACCAGGCCCTTGTAAACATCACAGTGAGACATGAGAGTAAAATAACATCTTTGACAGATGCAGTGACAAAGTAAAGGAATACCAACATCTTAAAAGATCAAGTTCAAGCACTGATGAATGCCACTATCACTGAATTTACAGGATTTCCTTTGGGAGCACGTGGGACATGGAATCAAGGCAATTATGACTTGTTAACTGAACTAGGACTCTCCAGGTTCCAACAACAAAAGGTTGTCTATCAAATTGGGTGTTGTTCACATTGGTGGATATTGCATATATGTTTGTTGGTCAAGCATGGACTAAGCTCTTAACTAGTTAATTAAATTGTCTTATTTATCTAATTGTAAATAAACTGACTCTATCTGCCTACCTATCATCTAGGGTAAGGCTAAACAGCTCACAACAGTTAAGATGGCAATTAGACTCCCCCAGGAAGCCTGCAGAAAAGAGATTGAGGTTTGAAAGATGGCGTATGGGGACAATAAGGGACTCAGAGTCATGATGTGTCATCTATCATGCCAAAAGGCAATAATGACTGGCCCAGACTTTGGTGGACAGGCCACCTCTTCTTAACCGGGGAAAGGAACTTGTGCAAGTTCATGTATGCTCAATAGATAACCCGACTGCTCTCGGTCATCAGTTTTCAGCAATCATTTTCTTCAGTAGCTGGTGCCCCTGTCCATGAATGACCTGCAAATCCTAGGGTCAGCCCATGGACTACATTTAAGACGTTTTGCCTGAAGTGGCCCACCCCATAACCTGAGAAGCGCCCTGGCAAACTAAGGAGAGAAACGCATCTGCCTGCTGTCCCTCAGGCTGCTGGGACCCGCAGCGACTGTGGTAACCCAGACCGTTCCGGAACCTGTCCAGCGCCCTACGTGCGTGCTTTGCTGACAGGGAAGCCATGCAGCGTATGACGGCACACCGACTGCCGGCACGTCTCCTTCCCGCCAGCACCGCATGCAAAGCTCGCTCGGGGGGGAAGGAAGGGAAGGAGGAACGGCGCGCCCGGCCCTGCCGCTGGGGCTGGGCGGGAGAGGGTGAGAGAGCCCCGAGGACGGGCAGATCTCCGCGCCGCGGGAGGCCGCGGCCACACCAGAGCCGAGGAGCCGGCGGCTGCCGGAGCCCATCGGCCTCCCCTCCAGGTCAGCGACCGAGCGAGCACCGCCCCGCAGCAGCTACAGCGGGGGAGGGGGGCACTCCCGCCCCTGAGCGCCTCTGGAGGTCCGTGCAGAGCCCTGCCCGGCAGTCGGTGGGCGCGGCTATTTTGAATGTGTGATGTAGGAGAGGCTGGAGGGCGGCAGCCAATCGGGGGGGCAGCCTGGCGCGCCACGTGGCAGTGGGCGGGCCAGCGGCGGTTGGGATGCCGGGGAAACCGCCGCGCGCGTGACGGGCTCAGCGGCGTGTGGAGGCGGGCGGCT